>QNQO01005430.1:0-86550 GCA_003290165.1 Berberis thunbergii
AGGACGGTAAACTTCCTTCTCACTTATCTAGAGTACTCAATTTACCTCCTCATCCTTGCGGGTAGAAGAATCATCCCTGAACCACGACCTTCTTTCTGGAGAGAACCTAGATAGAGTGGGTCCTAGCGAATTCAAGGACGGAGGAAACAAACTTTTTCCTTTTCAAAATGCGGCCAAAATTGACAACCGACATCTTGGAGGGACTAGGAGGCCTAGGAACTTTCTTTTTCTTAACAACTGAACCAGTATTCCTAGGGCCTCGAGCAGAAACTAAAGCAGTGACTCCTACATCACCAGCACGCACAACAGTAACCTCTGAAGCGAGACCTGCTTTACCCGGTGAAAGCAAACCACTAGGATAATGGAATCCATAATAAGAAAATCCTCTACTGATACTCGGGGAAGATCACAAAATTGACGGCAGAACTCCCGTTCTTCCAAAGACAGTGACAACTCGACCTTCTTAGGATCTCAGAACGATCACAGAATCTAATTCCCACAGAACCTAAAATGATTGGAAGAAAAAGATGCATAGAACTAGGACCTCGACCAACCCGCATACTCTTCTCGCATGTCTTCAAAAAAATGAGGATAACGCAAGCGACAGGTGTGATTGGGGCCCACGCTGAACCCTACCAGAGAATGTAAAACCCTAACATTCACGGGGATACGAGTCGAGACGACCCTTGCTAAGGTTGAAATCATTATTTTCCAACCATTAGGGACCAGTTGAGCCGAAGCAATGCCAACCAAATCCAAGTACTCCCAGTCAAACGTAGGAGCTGAAAGTCTGAAACTAGAGTGGAACATACCAGGACAGAAAACAATGTACCCATGCTTAGGACGATAAGGATTGTCGCTCTCTCCGGGAAGAACAATTTCCAGATCATTTGGTCACGAGTAGTCGTGTCGAATGTTGTTCAAAGTCATGTGTGTTGCCCGCTTGGGCATGAATAAAACATTGCAAGCATCAAGAGCTTCGCCACCCAAACCACCGAAGTTAGACATAACCACAGAACAAATGCAAGGGATCAAAAGGTTAACAATCAGAAAATGAGGAAGTGCAAAAGGATGCAGTGCATACAGGAACTTCTTCTTTTATAGGGACGGACAATGAAGGGCCGCTCTTGGGAGAACATGCAAGGTATGACAACTGCACAAAATCCTAGAAATTGCGCCAAAACAAATAGGCAGATGGAACAATGGCGAGACAACAACAACAGATAGCAAAAACACTAAATGTGTTGTAATGTTGCAATTAAAAGCAAAACCGCCACACAATTAGTGGACACATGAACATACCCATTAACTAAGGGGGAGTAGTTGATGATACATCAAAATAGACCAATCATCACGATCGTACACATGGCATAGAGACTCATCACGAGAATACAACGCCCAATTTATTAGGCCAACTCGTAAAGGCCAAAAAATATAAAGCCAATTGTAGAGGCCCACCAAATAGGAGACGAAACCAGAGCCCGAATCCAGGCCCAAACCAATTAGAGCTCAAATTCTGGCCCGACACAAGTTCTCTCATAAAGAAGATGAATGTTGCACCAAAAAAGAGTCGTGGAGTGGGTGACGCCTCCATGAACACATCTCCATTAAAGATGAGACTGTTACAGGAAACATATCTTTCCGTTGTACCTCACATGCTTAAGTAACGCATAGAGTTAACTATGACCATTATAAAAGGTAAAGAAGACATTCGACACAGGTATGCAACTTTAATTGAGTTTTGTCCAAATTACATCATTCTTCGAACAGAGTTACTGACTTAAGTATTGGAGTGCCTTCGGCCACAAAAAAGGTGGTCCTTGGTAGTCTAGCAATTGTTTTGCAGGTTAAACTCACAGGATGACGATTTTTGGATGCATCAGAGTGGGTACCTCAATGTATATATTAGGGGTGGGCACGGGACGGGATGGGACGAGACGACATAGACCTCATCCCGATCTTGTCCCATCTCAAACATAATCGGGACGGAATGGATGGGATGAGCACGTACTAAATAATCCTTAAATAAAAATAACAAAAAAAATTTATCTCACATTACTCACACACCAATAATGTAAAATTTATATACATATAACTTACATCATAAATAATAATAGATATTAAATAAATAATTATTAAACTTTTTGTTGGAAGGCAAATAAATATTAAATTTCATTTAGAATTAATGATTCAATTCATTTGGATTTCATATAGAATTTCATGTTACATTGATTTAATTTCAACACATCCTAAGAGTATTTTGATTAAAATTAATAATAATTATAAAATATGTTGGTTTTTTTCTATTGAAATCTTTGTAAAAATGAATCATACGAATCAATCTTTGTAAACATAAATGACACGAACATGTGTCTTTCTTTCGTGCAGATATTGAACCATCACTCTTTGCGGCCATTTTCTTTGGTCACGTAGAATAAATAATGAAATCAAAGCAAAAGATCTTCCTCGAATTGCTTATCGTGTTTTGATAGGCTTTTAGGATTCACAGCAGAGTCCAGCCCAATAGACACCCAGAAGAACAAATCAATAACATGCAATTTTTACCACTCTAAACCACAATAATTACAGATCATGGAAAGAAGTTGACCTGAAAGATTACAAGAAACACATAAAATGAAAGCAATATTTTTAAAAAAGAAAGAAAACCACAACCTCTGGTGGGTGGTGCGAAAGCTAACTCAGATGTGATGGGACCATGGCTGAAATGACTCCTAACCGACCTTTCATACAAAGAAACACGGGGAGCGTTCAATCTATACATCTTTCGACTTTCTTAGTGATGAACAAAAGAAAGCTCCTCCATGTTTCTTGTAGGGGAAGATCGGTGGAAAAGTGTTGAGCCAAACATCAGCAATCTGCTAGCCCACGCCCAAATAAAACGAATTGTTCAATCCAGAGACCAAATTATTTGTTCTCAACAGAGATAGATATTGCCAACCCAACTATTTATTACGTTGCACCAATTTTTTTTTTCCAGACCATTTCCTCTGTCATTCAAGGTTTAAGCCTTTAAGGTGTTCCTCCGTCGCTTTGTCATTTTCAAAAAGATTGATTGATTTGCATACTAGCGGTTTTACTTCTCATCCAGGCAAAACAATGGCGGATAGACTACTGTTGGGAGATTACGGGACTTGATTTCCGTTTTTGCATGACCCTACAACACCTATCCATTGAGTTTGGCGTCCTATCATAAGTAATATTAGACGTTTGTTATCTTTCCACTCTTTTTGGTATTGTAAATCTATTGATAGAGCACTTAATATCGCAGCTCATGACTTAGCTACTTCTGCAAGACTTAGGTACTGTAATAGTAATAGCTCTTTTTAATGCATATTACATTTACCAAAAAAAAAAACTTGTTGTCTCTCTCTCTATCTCATTCGTTCATTTAGTTGCCTACCTGACTTTGGGAACGATCGGGACTTAAGGCATGTGCGAACTAGGGTTGTAATTTGGATCGTCGTTCGGAAAATTACTGCTCTTCAATTTCCCACATAAGTTGCTTATAATGTTTCTGTTTGGTGATTGATGAAATATATATACACAGAGAGAGAGAACAATATTGTTTTTCTAGTTAGATCTACAAATATGAGTAAAGTTATGACAACTAATGTTTGACACCACTACTTTTACTGTCCCACACTACCACTCCCTATCTTTCTGTCCCACACACTAATATAAATCTAGCTTTCAAAATTTTCTCCCCCATCCCCTTCTCGCCTTCTTTTATTGCCACAATTATCTTTCTCACCCATCACAACCAATCACCACTCTCCCTAAGCAACCACACCACATATCCGACCCACTAGCCACACACACCATCTTCAAATTTGCTGGGTTGGAGAACTGGGTGGTCTTTTCTCATTAGTTACGCATTGGGAGTCATTTCCCAGCCATGGTGGAGGAGAAGAACTCACAGACTGATATCGTCCATCGCCCTTCCAGCCCTTGTCAATCCATCATCATCTCACTCTCTCTTATTCTCCCACACAGCCACCGTCGCCAACTGCACCACCTCTATCTTTTTGCTTTCTTCACCTTCACGGTGACCTGTGCGATGATGGGCTCCCCACTCACGGTGTCCTCCCCAACTGTGAGTTTTCCACTCCTAGGTGTCATGGCAAGGGCCAAAAAAATTTCCCCGCCGCGAGTGGGGAACTCATATTTGCATAGGCTACCTCGAGAGCGAGGGGAGAAAAAAGAGAAAGGGAGAGGGGTCGTGCATCCGATGATTGGGTGGTTGCATCCATCAACTGCATTCATCTCTCACAATAATCGTCACCATCCATCGCCCTTCCAGTCATTTCCCTTTCACGACAACAACCTCCCTATCCCTTGCAATCACCCAACCAAACAGATCCCTCAACCTTGCAATCGCTCAACACCTCCAGCCATACACCTCTCTCGACTGCCAAACTCTTCCCTTCTCACACACACAAACTGACCACAGTCCAATTCTCTTCTCATTCTTTCTTATTCTTCAACACAACAACACCTTAATTTTGCAGAGACAACCACCATCACAACTTCTTCTCCTCTGTCTTTCATCATCGCCACTCTCACCATCCCTCGCAATCGATTGCCCCTTCTTCGCTACAACCACAACACACATGAGCAATGATTGCAGCATGGTAGTGTTGTTGTTCTTGAGAAGAGAGGGTGAGAAATGGTGGTTTAAATTGATGGTGTGAATTAGCTTGTCAAAAAAATGGGGTGATGGTGTGGGACACTAAAAGTGGTGGTGTCAAACATTGGTTGCCTTAAGTTAATCATGCAATTAGATGGGATGAGGTTGAAATGTTGTTGGTGTTGTATTTTGGGTTGAAATGGCTTGTGTAGGGGATGTGTTTTAAGAAGTCTTAACTGGGAGATGAAAATAGGGCTGGGCAAGATTCTCGGTCCATCACGTTCCATTTCGGACCGATATGGTTCCGGATCGTTTTAAACAATACCAAAACAATTTTTTATTTTTTCATCCCGGTCCCGGACCGGTTGGAATCGGGACGGAACCGGTTCTACAAATGTTGTTCCGTTCTATCCCGGACTATTCCAAATAGTGTAATGGACCTGCTTCAAGCCCAAGCCCAACTCTAAACAACGACCCTAACCCTAATATCTCTCAAGGCTTAATGCCTTAACTAGCTAGCTATCTTTCAGTCTTCACCTTGCCTCCAGCTCCAAGATCCATCTCCAACAAATTCGACAACGTCTAGGCGACTCTGCCACGAGCACTAGCTCCAACATCCACCACTGTTAGGTAAGATGATTCTTCCTTCCTTTTTCTTCTTCTCCATCGACCATCACAAATCGAACGATGAGCATGACCTGTCGGCCGTTACTTTCTCCCGCTCCCTCTCTGAGCAAATCAAACCACTTTCGCCAACTTCCCCTTCCTTTTTTTTCTTTCCCCCCATTTTCTTGAATACAAGATTTCCGTTAACAACCAAACATAACCTTATCAGTGCGAAAACCATAGGTTCTTCCTCTGATTCCCACAACAGTAGCTGATCAACAACTTTTTCTTATCAACACTTTAGTTGTACTGGAGGGATCTTCACATGGCAAAGCTTGCCCTTGTGGAGATGGTTATAGTTGGATAATGTTTGGTTCTTCAACTTGGGAAATAAGTAAATATTTCTTCTCACAATTCAATCGTTTTTACTGCTATGAATCATTTTTTTGAAATGTTGAGCGTTTGTTGGATAAATTTGTGTTTGACTCCCTCCGTTGGCCTAATTGTTCAATTTGGGGAGGGTTTTGATTTAAGTTGCAGCAATAAAAAAAGATTAAAATTGATCGCAATTGAAGATGTATATGTCATATGGATGGCCGCAGGTGATCCCTATGGAGTCCGGCCTCTGCCCTATTTACTCTTTCTTTATCAATTCAATTCAATTTGATAGATAGATTTGTTGAAATTTATACATACACATTTTGTTTTGGTATTTAGATTTTAATTTGTTGAATCTTTCTCTCTTTCATCCCAAGATTAGACTCGCCAAGTACAAGAGAGATTTCGATTTGATACAGCGCCAAGGCAATAATGGTGCACCAGGGGCGGATCTAGGATTGCAGATAAAGGGGGGCAAAAAAATTATAGATAATTTACTTTCTAAAATAAATAGATAAATATGATTAAAATAGAGTTTTAAAAGTTTACAAGATAAACATACATAATGAGTCAATGTAGATGCGCTGTAGATTTAGGTAAAAGCTCTCTGCGGGTTTTCATGTTCTGGTAATGCTGCATAATCACCTCATCATCGATGCCATTAAATATATCTTTCTCAACATATGTAATCAAACTATCTGTCATCCACTGATCACCCATACGATTACGTAATCGATTCTTGACAATCTTCATAGTAGAAAACGTTCTCTCGACACTGGCAGTTGCAACTGTTAATATTAAGGCTAAAGTAATAAGCCTATAGACCAAAGGATACAAAATATTTTTTTTTGTCCTTACCATCTTCTCAGCAAGATTGCTAATTCCTGTCAAATTCAAGAACTCACTATTCGACCTCAAATCAATGATAAATGTCTCCAACTGATTATCAAGAGCATCAAGTTGTACTTCTGAGAAATCACTTGGATAAAACTGAGCAAAACGAATCAATTTTCCCTTATCAAAATTCGAGAAGGAATCATTTGGACTCAAGCATGAAAGACATAAAAGCAATTCAGTATTCACTTCATTGAAACGATTGTTGAGCTCTTGAAGTTGCAAATCAATAACAACATTAAATAACTGAACCCGATAACGATGCATGTTTGTCACTTTTTCAACATTACGTTGTGACCGTCCCCGAGCAACATAAAATTCATCCAGGTTAGGCATTTCTATAACGTGTTTGCTACAAAACAAGGAAACTTCATCTAGCAAATTATTCCATCCATCATCTCGCATCAACTGTAAGCGTTTCTTAGCTACTGTGACCAAACTCATGGCATTCACAATATCTTGATCATTTCTTTGCAATGCTTGTAACAATTCATTTGTGATTCCTAATGTATTTTTCATCAAATGAAGTCCAAATGCAATATCAAAAGATAGTAGTGAATCTAATAAAGTGCATGCTTCAACTCTTTGCTCAGCATATTTTGAGGTCTCCTTAATGCACTCAAGCACATCGATGATAGAATTGAACAACTTAATCAAGCTTATCAAAGTATTGTAATGTGAGCCCCAACGTGTATCTCCGGCTCTTTTAAGAGTTGATTGTTGATTTTGGCCACTTCCACTTGCAAGTTCACCACTTTCAAGTGCTTTTAGAGTGTTAATAGATTGTGCTTCTAAAAGAATATCATGACGCTTACATGAGCCACCAACCACATTCACAACACTCGTGATCAAAGAGAATAATAAAACAATGAAATCCTCATTCTTTGCAACGGCAATAAGTGCTAATTGAAGTTGATGTGCAAAGCAGTGAATATAAAATGCACTTCCATTCTCTTTTAAGATTAATGCTTTAAGACCGTTGAACTCACCTTGCATATTGCTTGCCCCATCGTACCCTTGGCCACGTAGTCTTGAAATGCTTAACTTGTGTTTGGAAAATAAAGTGTCAATTGATGCCTTTAGGGATATAGCAGAAGTGTCAGAAACGTGTACAATACCTAAAAGTCTTTCAATCACATGCCCTTGTTTGTCCACATAACGGATCACGGAAGCCATTTGCTCTTTAATTGATACATCACGAGCTTCATCAACTAATATAGAAAACAAAGAATCTCCAAGGTCTTGAATGATAACATTTGTGGTTTCGGTTGCACAAGCATTCACAATATCTTTTGAACTTCCGGTGCTATTAATTTGAGATTCCCAGGACATTTATCCAAAGTTACCCTTTTGATGTCTTTATTGTGATCACCAAGAAAATGTAACATTTCCAAGAAATTCCCTCGGTTGTTTGAATCACAAGATTCATCATGACCACGGAAAGCTAATCCCTGTCGGAGTAAAAATCGAATACAAACAACAGAAGCATTTAGACGAACCTTGTAATCATTTCGAGCTTCATTTGTTTGCTTAATCACAACAGTCCGAAGATGTTGTTGTTGATTCATTAAAGCTTCACAATTACTCCAAGCTTTATTGTGATCACTGTTAGACCCTCCAACATGTGTTTGTAACTTATCCTTTTTCTTCCAATTGGTAAATCCTTCAACGACAAAAGCATCACAAGTACCCACATGCTCTTTACTCTCAGATCTAAAAAGGTAGCAACACAAGCAGTATGCAGCCTCTTTCTCTATGCTATACTCTAACCATGTAGGAAATTCATCAAACCATGAAGGATTGAAACGCCGTAAGACTTTTCCTTGCAAAGTTTGCTTAAAGTTATGTGTCCGAGGTTGGCAAGGACCTTTTTGCAAGTATGTTCTTCGAATTTCATCCCTTATGTTGGGATGATACTCCTTGATTGACTTACGTAATCCAGGGTCTGCTGGAAGAGTTTTTGGATCAAACTTAGTCTCAATACAACTCCTTTTTGAACTAGGAAGCTCATTATCAGACCTATCAGTGACAGCCTGAGCAGTAGAACTAGAACTCACATCATTTATTCTTTTAAAGTATCTATCCATGACTCGTTGCACAAGTGCTCAAATATTTAACTACACAAATACAACAACACAATCCCAATATTCATATTAATAAATGCTATCCTAGATTATCAAATTTGTAATATAAATCAATAATTAATACATGAAAGAGAAGAAACCTTACCAAATATTAAGAACTTGAGATAATGGCCTTTTCAGCAGATGAAATTAAATACTCACTTAAGCTTTAAGGATCAAATACCCACTTTGTCAAAGCCTAAACAAATAAACAAATTAAATTAAATTAAAAATCAAATATGAAATATTCCTGTATAAAGATAAGATAATAAATTAAATGCTTAAACAAATATGATTTTAAAAAATAACCATCCTTTCGTAATTTCATTCATCTATATCTCATTTCTCTGTTTTTATCAAACCCTTATCTCATTTCTCTGTTTTTATCAAACCCACCTCAAGCCTCATTTCTCTATTTTATCAAACCCAACCCACAGCCACACTAAACAGAAAATTCAATCCTCACTTCACTCTTCTTCCTCTCGCTCAAACGCAGTCTTCTTCACCTCACCAAACAGAAAATTCAAGATTCACTCTTCATCATCTCACTCGAAAGCTCAAGCTTCACTCAAGCTTCACTCTTCATCATCTCACTCGAAAGCTCAAGCTTCACTTCATCATCTCACTCGAAAGCTCAAGCTTCACTCAAGCTTCACTCTTCATCATCTCACTCCAAAGCTCAAGCTTCACTTCATCATCTCACTCGAAAGCTCAAGCTTCACTCTCACTCAAACTCAGTCTTCTTCATCTCAGATTCTCAGTCAAGCTCACTCTGAATCTCACTCAAACTCAGTCAATCTCACTATTCTTCATCAGAGAGATCAAGAGTTCAAGAGATCGAGGAGATCAAGAAATCGGAAGAGTTTGTCTGATGAAGAGACTCAGTGAGATGGAAGTGTTTGCTTTCTTCTTCATAAAACTCAGTGAGATCGAGAGATCAGACTCAGTGAGAGACTCAGTGGGATCGAAGAGGTTGCTTTCTTCTTCATCAGACTCGGAGAGATCAGACTAGAGATCAAGAGATCAGACTCGGAGAGATCAAGGACTTTGCTTTCTTCTTCATCAGACTCAGCGAGATCACTCTTTGATCTCTCTGAGATCCCTCTTTGATGTCTCTGAGATCGATCTCGCTCTGATCTCTCGCTCAGATCGCTCTGATCTCTCTGATCTCTCGCTCAGATCCCTCTGATCTCTCTGATCTCTCGCTTAGATCTCTCTGATCTATCGCTAAGATCTCTCTGATCTATCGCTAAGATCTCTCTGATCAAGATCTATCGCTCAGATCGCTCTGATCTCTCGCTCAGATCACTCTGATCTCTCTGATCTCTCGCTTAGATCTCTCTGATCTATCGCTAAGATCTCTCTGATCAAGATCTATCGCTCAGATCTCTCTGATCAAGATCTATCGCTCAGATCTCTCTGATCTATCGCTCAGATCTCTCTGAACTCGCTCAGATCTCTCTGATCTGGCTCACATGTATCTGAGATCCTGCTATGAACTCTCTGATCTTTCTCGGATCTTTCTCTGATCTCCTTGTTTCAATTTTGGATCTCCAAAGAGGGAGACAGATACCAAGGTAGGAAGCTTAAGATTATTTTGTTGTTGTCCTGTTGATTTTATTTAGAATCCATAATCAAACAAACTCACCTTGTTTTGCAGGGATGGAGAAGAAGTTATTGTTGAGGACCGAAGGCGTGGAGGCGGAGATTTGAGGCGGCGAATCAATTTTTTCGTTCAATTGTTATACGAGATTTGTTATTGTAATTCTTAGTTTTATAAGAGGGGCAAGATGGAATTTTTAAGGGGGGCAAAGGATGAAATTGTATATGCTCTGGTAGAGTTTTTTCAAAACCTAAGGGGGTCAATTGACCCCCTTACCCAAGCTGTAGATCCGCCCCTGATGTGCACGCTGCGTGGAGTCATGATGCCAAATTGGTTGTTGTTCTTGTAAGTTTTCCTACTTGATTAAGATGCAATTGCATTGCCTTGCCTTCAATTTAATCCTGACTTTACTTTCATGCTGCGCTGCAGACGTCTTCTTTTTTTTCACATTTTTAAGATCCAGATGACAAAAAAAAACATCTACAAGTTGGGGGTAGGGAGTTCCAGGGCTGTGTATGGCTTCATTTATGGTTTTCTTAACGAGCCAGCACCCTTCGCAAGCTAGAACTTATCAATGTAACAAAAATGAGAAATGTTAGAACTGAACATGAATGTTGTTTTATGTTTTATTGTATTTGGAACAATCTGTAATTATTGTGTAAGCTATAATGCTCAACTACGGCAATGCGAGTAGATTTTAATCTACTATCAATCATTTTGATTTATGAATTTGTTTTGATTGATGGATTTTTATTAAAATTCGGTCCAATTCAACTTGAACTGAGCCTTATCCAATTTGGGATGGCATGGTCCTAACCCGAACCGTCCCAGTTCAAATCGGTCTGGGACCAAACGGTTTTGCCCCTAAAAAAGTAATATCCCGAACCGTTCCGTTTCATTTGACTGGGATTGGGACAGGGACAAGTCCAATCTCGAACCGTGCCCACCCCTAGATGAACAGTTAAAATTGAGGTTGTTGATGTTGTCTTTGGGTGTTTGTTTTGGCTGTGATTGGTTAAATTAAACTAAGAAGAATCTGTGGCTTTTGTAGAAAGAAACAAGATAGATGTTAGTATTGGCGGCTTTGAATTCTTGCAGAATCTTAGTCAATTATGCAATTAGATGGTTTTACTATGAAACTAGGGTGTGGATGCGCACTACGTGTGTGTAAATTCAATAATTTGTATTTTATTCTAAAAATTTAATAATAAGTAAAAATTAAAACATTATGAGTAAAATATTGTAATCGAAGAATACACTCACTATGTAAGAGTTTATTTTTAATTGGAGATTCATATAAATTATATTAAGGGCTTAAGTATAATTATTCAATGTTTAAGATAGGTTATGAGCTCTAAGGGGGGTGTATTGTAATACCCTGAGTGAGCGGGCTCTGAGGCTGGCAGACTACCAACTTTGGGCGGGCTCAGAGGCTGGCAGGCTACCTTGGTGTTATAGTCCCACATCGCATGGGTGAGGGATGGAGATGTGCTATATATGTACGAGTTTGGATCTACATGACAACGCGTTTTAAAGTCGTGCGGGTAGTTAGGTTCAACCCAGAGCGGACAATATTGTTTCATGTGGATTGGGTCGTGACAAGGCATGTTTTATTTGTTTCATTTTTTTAATTTTTTATTTCAATGAACTGTTAGACTCACGAGTTCAATTCATATGAAGAAAACATATAAAGCACGCCTAAAAAAGATTGTTGCTCAGTAACTAGTGCTCTTTCTTCACTTAAGTTAAACAAATAAACAAGCTTGTTAGACAAACAAGTCCACTGTCAGTAGCACAATATTCAGGCCAATAAACATCTGGTTTACGTATTCAAACTTTTGTTCCTCCACCAAAGTATCTGCTTCTTCTAGTGTAATGTTCTAATCAAGTTGTTTTGACAATGAATCATTCCACCGGGCGCGTGCACTCTTGCTAAGTGATTATTGAAAAGAGAACAAACGAGTTTGGATCTCTCTTGTTTAGACAAACGAGTTTGGATCTCTCTGATCTCTCGATCAGATCGCTCTGATCTCTCTGATCTCTCGCTTAGATCTCTCTGATCTATCGCTAAGGTCTCTCTGATCAAGATCTATCGCTCAGATCGCTCTGATCTCTCGCTCAGATCACACTGATCTCTCGCTTAGATCTCTCTGATCTATCGCTAAGATCTCTCTGATCAAGATCTATCGCTCAGATCTCTCTGATCAAGATCTATCGCTCAGATCTCTCTGATCTATCGCTCAGATCTCTCTGAACTCGCTCAGATCTCTCTGATCTGGCTCACATGTATCTGAGATCCTGCTATGAACTCTCTGATCTTTCTCGGATCTTTCTCTGATCTCCTTGTTTCAATTTTGGATCTCCCAAGAGGGAGACAGATACCAAGTAGGAAGCTTAAGATTATTTTGTTGTTGTCCTGTTGATTTTATTTAGAATCCATAATCAAACAAACTCACCTTGTTTTGCAGGGATGGAGAAGAAGTTATTGTTGAGGACCGAAGGCGTGGAGGCGGAGATTTGAGGCGGCGAATCAATTTTTTCGTTCAATTGTTATACGAGATTTGTTATTGTAATTCTTAGTTTTATAAGAGGGGCAAGATGGAATTTTTAAGGGGGCAAAGGATGAAATTGTATATGCTCTGGTAGAGTTTTTTCAAAACCTAAGGGGGTCAATTGACCCCCTTACCCAAGCTGTAGATCCGCCCCTGATGTGCACGCTGCGTGGAGTCATGATGCCAAATTGGTTGTTGTTCTTGTAAGTTTTCCTACTTGATTAAGATGCAATTGCATTGCCTTGCCTTCAATTTAATCCTGACTTTACTTTCATGCTGCGCTGCAGACGTCTTCTTTTTTTTCACATTTTTAAGATCCAGATGACAAAAAAAAACATCTACAAGTTGGGGGTAGGGAGTTCCAGGGCTGTGTATGGCTTCATTTTATGGTTTTTCTTAACGAGCCAGCACCCTTCGCAAGCTAGAACTTATCAATGTAACAAAAATGAGAAATGTTAGAACTGAACATGAATGTTGTTTTATGTTTTATTGTATTTGGAACAATCTGTAATTATTGTGTAAGCTATAATGCTCAACTACGGCAATGCGAGTAGATTTTAATCTACTATCAATCATTTTGATTTATGAATTTGTTTTGATTGATGGATTTTTATTAAAATTCGATCCAATTCAACTTGAACTGAGCCTTATCCAATTTGGGATGGCATGGTCCTAACCCGAACCGTCCCAGTTCAAATCGGTCTGGGACCAAACGGTTTTGCCCCTAAAAAAGTAATATCCCGAACCGTTCCGTTTCATTTGACTGGGATTGGGACAGGGACAAGTCCAATCTCGAACCGTGCCCACCCCTAGATGAAAAGTTAAAATTGAGGTTGTTGATGTTGTCTTTGGGTGTTTGTTTTGGCTTTGATTGGTTAAATTAAACTAAGAAGAATCTGTGGCTTTTGTAGAAAGAAACAAGATAGATGTTAGTATTGGCGGCTTTGAATTCTTGCAGAATCTTAGTCAATTATGCAATTAGATGGTTTTACTATGAAACTAGGGTGTGGATGCGCACTACGTGTGTGTAAATTCAATAATTTGTATTTTATTCTAAAAATTTAATAATAAGTAAAAATTAAAACATTATGAGTAAAATATTGTAATCGAAGAATACACTCACTATGTAAGAGTTTATTTTTAATTGGAGATTCATATAAATTATATTAAGGGCTTAAGTATAATTATTCAATGTTTAAGATAGGTTATGAGCTCTAAGGGGGGTGTATTGTAATACCCTGAGTGAGCGGGCTCTGAGGCTGGCAGACTACCAACTTTGGGCGGGCTCAGAGGCTGGCAGGCTACCTTGGTGTTATAGTCCCACATCGCATGGGTGAGGGATGGAGATGTGCTATATATGTACGAGTTTGGATCTACATGACAACGCGTTTTAAAGTCGTGCGGGTAGTTAGGTTCAACCCAGAGCGGACAATATTGTTTCATGTGGATTGGGTCGTGACAAGGCATGTTTTATTTGTTTCATTTTTTTAATTTTTATTTCAATGAACTGTTAGACTCACGAGTTCAATTCATATGAAGAAAACATATAAAGCACGCCTAAAAAGATTGTTGCTCAGTAACTAGTGCTCTTTCTTCACTTAAGTTAAACAAATAAACAAGCTTGTTAGACAAACAAGTCCACTGTCAGTAGCACAATATTCAGGCCAATAAACATCTGGTTTACGTATTCAAACTTTTGTTCCTCCACCAAAGTATCTGCTTCTTCTAGTGTAATGTTCTAATCAAGTTGTTTTGACAATGAATCATTCCACCGGGCGCGTGCACTCTTGCTAAGTGATTATTGAAAAGAGAACAAAGATGTCCCAGTTGAGATAATTTGGTTAAAACAACTTTGTTCCAGTCTAGCTACACTCGACAGTGAGCAAAGTTGTCCAACTAAATGAAGGGATAATTGAGTGGTATAAATTTCATGCATTTGTAGGCTTTTGTTTTTAATGATAAGGTTAGGGATCATAAGAACCCCAACTTGCTTTTCAAAAATAAAAAAAAATAAGAAAAAAAACAAAAAAAAAATTTCACAGCTCCCAAGTACGAGGGAAGACCACAAGTACAAGAGCTAGTTTAGAGAAAATGTCTACTAGAATCTTGTATTGATGCTAGTTCTGAGCTAGCATTCAATGGCCTCTTAGTCAGGGTTCATTGTTCTCCGGTTCTCTACGTCGACTTCTCTTACATCTTGAGCTTCACATTAGGTATGAATCACGTCATAAAGGTGCGATTAAAGGATTGATTGGCGCTTATGAGAAAGTAAAGTTATGGCAACTATGCTTTCCAAAAAAAAAGTTATGGCAAATACTTATGTAGCAGACCAATTTGGAAGATTACTCTCCAACTTGGAGACCGTTGAACTAGAACTAATTAGGTTATTTGTTGAGGTTTTTAAGCAATTTTATGTTTCTGTTGATGATGCAACTAGTGAACGTTTGAGCGATTGTAATCTTCATCAAATATAAGGTTTGAGGATCCTCAAAACCCTTTGCTCGTTTTCCAAAAAAAAAAAAAATCCTAATTCATAATTACACAATTGGAAGCCTTTTGCCAATCTAAAACATCTTGAAATATGCTTGGCTTTGCACTTTTCCGAGCAGGTAAGCTAACAATATTCTAGTAGCTTAAGTTCAAAACCACACTCTCACCCCACAAAACATCCAAAACCATTTCTCTATTACTCTATAGCCCAACCTTGAAATTCATGATTGTTTTTGAAATTTCAAATTTTGAAAGGAGGGGTTCATAAAATTATTGATCCGAACACTATAGCCCAACCTTAATATTACTCTATAGCCCAACCTTAAAATTATTGAAGTTCAAGATAAAGGGACTCATAGAGGCGGCTAGGGTTTAGGTGACCAGAAGGGAGATTGATCTGAACATTGGTTTTCATAGATCTATGTATATCTACATGGATTAATGACCCAACAAAATGTTCCTTACACTCCACCCCTCGTGGCCTCTCGGAGGGGGGGGGGATTCTGATGTGAGAGGCAAACCTCCAAAACCAAAGGAGTCTGCAGAAACAACAACACCACCGATCGAACAGATGGGAGGCAAGGAGAACTTGAATGGATCAGAGAAGACGATCACTCTCGCCATTACATCTGAGGAGACACAACAAAGTTAAGGCCAAAAAACAATGAGTTGGGCGTCACTTTTCTCAGGACGTACGAGCAGTGGCAATAAGAAACTGCATTTCATTCCCCCCTTCAATGGGAAGGCAAACAGAATGCAAACACTACCTAATAGATAACTTCATAGGGAAGAAATTAGCTTATGGATTTGTTAAGGAAAAACTCAAGAAACTATGGTCGTCAAAAAGTGACTTTGAGATGTCTGTTTATGGCGAACGAGCATTTGTTTTCAAATTCATGAATGAAGAAGACAGGAAAACAACTCTTGAACTGGGTCCAGTCCACATAGCGAGTCAAATCTTCATTATTTGACCATGGCAACCTTATGTGGAAGATAATGCTGATGTGTTAAACTCTGTCCCAGTATGGGTGAATTTGATAAAGGTTCCACTATTCCTCTGGAGTTCAAAAAGATTGCAATCTACAGCCAGTGCTCTAAGACAACCCTTGCTGCTTGACAAAGCAACTGAAAACAAAACTCGATTGTCATATGCTAGGGTATGTATTGAGATGGATGTGAACAATAACTTTCTAGATTCAATTTCAGTCGCAGATGATGGGAAGAAGTTGAATGTGGCAGTAGAATACTCATGGAAGCTAGTCAAATGCAGTCACTGCAAGGGGTTCATACATGCATATATAAAATGCCCAAAGCAGGAAAAAATCTATATGACAACAACCAAATATTGGCGCGCAACTGGAACAACAAATACATGGAAGAAAACAGAGAAAAAGTGACAGAAGAGGGCTGGATCACAACTATGGGAAGGCATACTTTCAAACCAAGGGAGAGCCCTGAACATGCAGCGGGAGATGGAGTCATGGAGGTAAACACAAAAGGAAAAGATGACAACATTGATTGCAGAGACCTATCCCTTAATGACGAAGTGGTACCACATAATGAACAAATTCTTGAATTGGAAGGGGATAATGATGATGAAAGTCATGAAAGTGATGACTATGAGGAAGAAAGTGAGGAACCATTAGAAGGGTTTCAAACAAACACACAAAAGTATGAAACCAAGACTTCAAAGTAAGCCCTCGGAGGTCCACTCGAACTAGGAAAGCGAACACAAAATACATAGAGCATGGTTCATCGGCTGCTACAAAAAATAGAAGGCTGGAACGGTCAATCACTCAACTAGTATTCAAAGGTACTATTCTTGAAGCAATCCAAACAGAAAAAAGTCATAAAAAAAGTTTTCGTAATTTATATTTCAGGAGAGGATGGAGACTTAGTCCGTTTGGAACAGTCTACATGGATGGATCCCAATGTGGCCAACATTTTAGCAAACTATTGCGTTTTGTTACATCTTTGCAAGGAAGCAAAAAAGCATTAGTCTTCACGAAAACGTACCCACAAAAATTTGTTCCTTGCATAACAACTACTTGTTACAATGAAGTAAAGCTTTGTTAGCTCGAGGAATACACCGGTCCCAAGAACCTTGTAGTTTGCATCGAAAATGCATGGGCTAGTGGCATGACTTTGATTCTGGTAAGATTTTATGGAGTCTTGATAGAAATCTTTTAGCTTATATGTGTTGCAAGTCTGTAATTGAGTTTATTTTTATATTAATATAAAGGTTAAGGGTCCTTAAAACCCTGCTTGTTTTTCAAAAAAAAAAAAAAATTTATTGCATTGCTACACAAGGGTCCGCGCTCCATTCTGAAAGCATCAAATTATTGGTGGTTTGCTGTCATAGCTCAAATCCAACATAGTGTGTGCTCGTTAAGTGGTTGATTTATGTAAGATTGTTCATTAAATCCTTGTGCAGATTTAAGGCCTTTACACAGGTATTTATCAGCTTCACCAAGGTGCTGGAGATATTTATGTGCCAAAGTAGCATGTGAATTAGGGTTTATATATACAACAACCCAAGTTGGGTTTGTCATTTGGTAATTTATTCCAAAAAATTTTAACTTCAGTTTCTTGGCAAAGTTATGGTCCTTGCAATTGAACCTTCATCAGCAAATGTGGTCCAATAACACTAGATCACATGTACCTCTCATTAAGATGAAAAATTCTAATTGTCTAGAGAAATGGTAAGGAAAACAGGGAGGGGTGGTGGGGTAGGGGGATCATTCATTTTTCTGAGATACATATTTGACTTTTTCATGTACAATTCTCAGGGCTCGTTTGGTTACTCGATGGAATGAAAATGTGAATGAGAATGGTAATGGTAATGGGAATAAGAATGGGGGAGGGTGACTTTTAAAATAGTAAGATGGTAATGTAAAATTTATTTTCAAAAATACCCTCACTTAGTTAAAATGGGGGAGAGTGAGGAGGATAAAAATGATCATTATTTAACTTTGACCATTACAATGGAAATGGTAATGGCCATTCATAGGGGGAGGTAGAAATGGCCATTACAACCAAATCTGTAATGGAAATGACCATTACGATGATTTTATGTGATACCAAATGCAGAAATGCCTTTGATCCATTACATTGTAATGGTCAAACCATTACATTACGACGGTCAATGGGCTAACCAAACATGCCCTCAAAGGTTTAAGTGCGCAACTCGAGGGATAGATGTCTCCCCCCGTCCCAGAGGGATGAACGATCCCCCTACCCCACCACCCCCATAGGTCCCTCGCTATTTTCCTCGACAATTAGACGGTCAGATCAATTAAGGGAATTCTAAATGTCGAGGGAAAGGGCGAGGAAAACAGCGAGGTAAAAGAGGTGGCGGGGGTGAACGGTTCACCCCCCGCCACCTCCTTTACCTCGCTGTTTTCCTCGCCCTTTCCCTCGACGCATAGCAAAGCTCATTAAATATATGAACTAAAACAACTTAACAAGAATCAGTAACTATGTGTGGTTCCTCAAATTAATACACATTTGACAAAAACATCGCATTAGTAAACACACCGTCCTTCCATCTACACAAAATACACATTAGGATCAGATATTCTGGTAATCAACCACACTAAACTCCTGCAAAAAACACAAGGATCAAATATCAAGTAGAGTTTTTCATACAAAGAAACAGTACCAATCAACACTATTATCTTTGAATACCAAAACCCAAATCGAGCTTTTCATACAAAGAAACATGGAGAGTATACAGATATTGAGGATAAGTTGATCCATCTCTATGGATGTATACTCCACCGTGTTTTCTCTGTATAGAAAGATCTACGGATGGATAGACAAAGCAAAAGGGAATATAAAGGAAACTACATCCCTCTCACTCTCTATTGCCACTTTGAGGAGGCAGAGGTGAACTCTTGTCCAAAATGTGGAGGCAGACAGATCCAATGGGGGTTTATAAAAGAGCTAGGTTGGATGCATTGGAACCATCACGAACCCTAGTCTTTAATATGCAATTAATTCTTTGCTTTAACGCATCACCAGATATTTCACCCCCATACCAAGCCCAAAATTTATTATTATTATTTTTTTATTTTTTAATCTTCGTGTAGCTCACAAAATTCAGAAATTTTCGTCAAGTTTTATGATCTTTTATAATCAAATATTGTTCAACACTAAATAACGTATAGAGAATAACATGACTGAAAAGAAACAAAAATTACCGGTGCTCATGATCATGCAAAACTAAGTCAAAATATAACTTTGACATTAATATATACGAAGGATATCATGCCCTTTTTGACTTCGGTAGTCACAAAGCTCCTGAATCTGATGGTTTTCACTTTTTTTTTTTCAAACACTATTGGGACATAGTGAATCAAGATGTTTTTGAAGTGGTCACTCATTTTTTGTTACCAGACAACTTGATCCCATTTTCAATGAGACCTTCATCGCTTTAATCCCTAAGGTGGAAAATCCAATTTTTTAGAGAAATTTAGATCTATCGGTCTCTGCAATGTTATCTACAAGGTAATCTAAAAAATCTTGGCCAACAGACTTAAACCCTTGTTAGATAACATTATCTCTCCCAACCAAAGAGCTTTCCTCTGTGGTCGGTCCATCTCGGATAATTTCAGCCTAGCCCACCAAACATTCTTCCAAATGAAATACATGCAGCAGAAAAAACAATGGTGGATGGCGATTAAAATTGATATGGCCAAAACCTATGACAGGGTGGAATGAATTTTCTTTTGTTAATTGTTGGAAAAACTAGGTTTCTCGGAAGGTTGGATTCAAATGATTTCTCAATGCATCTCTACCACCTTTCTTCCAGTTCTCCTCAATGGGAACCCCCTTGCACCAATCAAACCCTCTAGAGGCCTCAGACAGGGAGATCCACTTTCCCCTTATCTTTTCATTTTGATTGCTGAGGCTCTTTCTCGCCTTCTGGCCCGAGTTTAATCCCATAATGTTATCAAAGATATCAACATCAGAAGACTTTGCCAATGGTGTTATGGCCTAGTGGTTAGGGCTGTGTGGGTTTGTCCCCCACGTCCTAGCTTCGAATCCCACCTGCGGCATGGTTACTTTCTAATGGGTGTTGACCTATAGGTTGCCCAGTTGATAGGTTATGGGATTCTTAAAACCCAGCTCGCCTTCCACACAAAAAAACATCAGAAGACTTTTTCCTTCCATCAACCACTTTCTGTATGCCGATGATCTCATGTTATTTTGTCGGGCGTCTTTAGTTGAAGCCACTCGGTCAAGGACATTCTCAATCAATATTGCCTAGCTTCGGGATAAGGTATTAATTTCAGCAAGTCTTATGTTTTCTATAGTTCAAATGTCCATCATAGACACTCTAGAAAGATTAATAGAATTTCAAGGACTAGGTTTTACAATTCAAAAGATAAATATCTTGATTCACCGCTTCTCTTCTCCATGAACAAATGCAATGATTTCCAGTTCATTGTACATAAAATCAATAACAAACTCTCAACTTGGAAATCCAAAGTTCTTTCCCAAACAGGAAGAATGGACATAATAAAGGCAGTCATTAACTCTATCTCGGCCTATAATATGCAGACCTTCTTGCTCCCTTGCTCAATTACAAATAAATTGAAAAATTTAGCTCAAAATTTTGGTGGAACGAAGCTACTGATAGTAAAGCCAAACACCTCTGCACTTGGGATATAGATCTCTCAGCGTCGCATTTTAAGCAGTCTCAATATCCATTTGAACCAGAATTAAGAATTTGGCACTGATTGCCAAAAAACATTTGGCAATTATTCTCTTCCCCCTTTCGGCTAGAACCCTGCAGTTGAAAACTCTATATTTAATAATAAGAGTTTAGCACAGACGCTGAAAGGCCCCCTCTATAGCCTCTTTTGCTTTGGAGGGGCAATATCGTTGCAATTCGTAAAATGAAAAGTCGTGTCATATGGCAAATTCAATCAGGAACCAACATCCATTTTTTGAAGATTGTTGAGTAAAATCTGATCTTCTTCTATGTGAATGCATCCCGGATTCTTTCCAACATGACATCCCTTCATCTATCTTTGGAATCTTTGAATTATGGAGGTTAACCAAAGGATCCCAGTGGAATACTCACTTGATTTTTTCAATATTCTCTGCTCTTGTGGCTACTGATATTCGTGACATCCTTATCAGAACATACTGAAGCCCAGATCTCTGATACTGGATTTCGGTTAAGAATGGGACATTTTCGGTTAAAAGTGCTACGAAAACTTTTTCTGGAGAAACCCAGACTTGGTTCTACTTCCCCCTTCTGTGCCATCTAGGACTTTGACCGTGACATCCTTAGAGATCTTTGGTGAATTCGAGCTCCCACTAGCTCTTTTTTCCTCATCTGGAAAACATCCCAGAATATTATCCCCACCAAATCTAACTTGGTCAGAACTCACACGCCTATTGAGGATATATGTCCCTTCTGCAACAACCAATCTGAGGATTTGACTCATATCTTTTTTCTTTGTCCACTCATTCATCATCTCTGGCGATCATCCTCCAATCCCTATTGATTGGTCTCATGATAACTCGCAACCTCCCACTATTCCACTTTCTTTTAATTTCATGTGGAAAATCCACCAAAGAACACCTGGATGTCAAAGATGAGTTACTTTCCCAATTTGCAGCTTTCTTCACTACCACTTGGCGAACTAGGAATAGTTACATTTTCAATAACACCAGGTTTGCCCTTATAGATTTCTTGTTGATTTCCCAACACACCTGAAAAAAGCTGGCACAAGCTTTGATTTCAAAACAAACCAAGTCACCTGTCAATATTTCTTCTATCCCATCATGTCTTGGAAAATGTTGCCACTACATGTCCAATTAACAATTAGATCTGACACTTCAAACCCTTTCATTTTCCCCCTCCCTCCCACTGAAGAGGTTAACTCTCGACTACTTTGCATTCACAACCAGATCTCATATGCCAGGGAGTCACAACCTTAACCTTAATAACAATGAAGACCATCCATTCCTCTCCCTCTCCATCATGATTCTATAATTGTTACTTAATTATGATGTCAGTTTTTATGCCAGCTCACTACAGGGTGGTATTGGAGTCTTTGTGGTAACTTTGCAAGGAGAAGTGGTTGCCAAAGTTGCTAATCTGATTGAAGGGAAGCATTGGATAGTATGATGGCCGAATGCTATGCAGCCGAAACATCGCTCCTCTTTATCAAAGCCAAGCATTGGGACACAGGTTTACTTTTAGGAGATTTAGGGACTCTTACCTCCATTCTCAAGGATGGATCCTTTTCAGCCTCAAACAATTTCACGATGGGTATGGTGTTTGTTGATTACCAATATTAGACGCTTACTTAAATTACAAACTAAGTGGTACTGTAATTATATTATTAGAGTTCTTAACACTGAAGCACATAATTTAGCTGCTCAAACAGGACTCCGGGTATTGTAATAGTTATTATTAATGCAATTTTAAGTATGTTTTAAAAAAAAATTTGACATTGAAAAAGGTAAATAATGTTCTTACCAGAAAACAGTCCACACATATTCACTAAAATATGACTTTCCCCTTGTAGGCACCTCCAAAAACAAGGGTGAAACCCATCTCTAAGAAACAAATATGTACCAAACGCAATAACTAGCTCTGTTGTCACCTACAAAAAAAGTATTAATAACTACAAATACTAGAGACAGTTGTTTGATTTTGTCTCTAATTATAAGATTTGAGATAGCAAAATATCGTTATTAATGCTTTTGGTAGCTGGCTTAAGACCATAATATAAAATGTGTTTGTGACGGAAAAAACCGTAGCTTAATTCACAATAAACCGTAAGCTAATTCAAATGTTGGGATGACATCTTAGCTGTCGCTAATTATTTATTATTTCAATTGTTTTAGCGTTAGGGACAACTTTTACCGTCACTCTACTTAGTGACGGTGGAAGGGTTGTCACAAATAAAACTCCTTTGCTACGGTATATGTCGCCTCCAATGGATTTTTAACAAAAATTAGTTATCTATCTTACATTTCAAATCGGCTTTTTTACTGTTCATTAGTGAACAGTATTTTGTGAGAGTTTGTCCTACGTGGGTCATTTTTATGTCATTGGCCAGAAGTTGAGGTGAAAAAAAACCCGAATGCTTTCCTCTCCCCCTCCTTCCCCTCTCTTCCTCTACCTAAACACACCCCTCCAAGCCAGAGAAGGAAGAGAAGAAAGGACGAAAGAAGAACAAGTATGAGAAGGACATCCTTCTTCTTCTTTACATTCCTCTTCTTCTTCTTCTTCAGATATGAAGTCCACCAGTTTGGTTTTTTTTTTTTTTTCAGGAAATGAAGAAGCTCTTGAAGGAAGGTAAGATCTGAAGAAGCTCTTGAAGGAATGAAGAAGCTCAAAAAGATCTTGAAGTCCACCAATTCTGTTTCTCATCAGAGGTGTGTTTCTCTTCTTCTTCTTCTTCTTCTTCTTCTTCTTCTTCTTCTTCTTCTCTTCTTCATTCTCTTCTTTGCTATTAGGGTTTCGAGTTTTCGATCTCCTCTTCAATACCATTCTTCAATTCTTCGATTTGGTCAAGTAGGGTTTCAAATTTTCGATCTCCTCTTCATACAGGTTCATTGCTATTATGTTTCAATGCCATGTTCTTGAATCTGTATTTTACTAGGGCATCTAGGGATGATTTTGTAAAGACATTAAACTTGGTGTGCAGTAGGGTTTATTGTGTATGTTGTCTTAGCTTTTCATTCTCTGTTGATTTTATTGTAGATCTGCTTGGGGTTCTGTTTTTTTTTTTTTTTTTTAATTTCATTTCGTAGATTGTTAACTCGTGGGATGCAATTTACGTTGAAGAAGGATTGATGGGTTGAGTTCTTAAGGCGTTTGTTCCTTGGTTTGAGAGAGGTGAATCGGGTTAACTCCTTTTCGTTTTTTGATGATAGCAGGGTGAAATGGGGTTTTGTGCATTTGAAGGTTTTTGAGAACCTGACGAATTGGTTTGATTGGTATTTTTGCATGTACTTGGTATGGGAAGAATAAATAAAGTTTAGCAAAATTGATATTGCAGAAAAAGCTAATTACTTTTTTCATTGCTCTTTCGATTTTTGCACGCTACTTGGTGGGGTTTTCAGATATATTTGAGTAATCGTTGAGTAACTGTAAAGTTAAAGGGTAGCAAAAGCTGCATATATGGGGATTTCAAATTGGGGGTGTGATTTGGATGTACTATCGGGATTTTCAAGATAGTCGGTTAGCAAGTTCAGATCTCCTCTCCTCACCCTCTCCTTTTCATTCTTTTCAATTTCGGTGGAGGAGGAGGAGAGGTGAAGCCGAAAAGAAAAGTAAGATCCTTCTTCTTTCTTCAGATCTGAGTATTGCTTCAATTTTTGCTCATTCTTTGCTTCAATTTCTGCTGCATTTCTTAGCATCTATACAAGCCATTCTTGCTTCATTTTGGTTGTTTCTTATTTTGGTTTTCATTGTTCATATAGTTGTTCCATTGTTATCCATTTTCATGATTCCACCTTTCCAACTTCTATAACTGTCTTAGAAACTGCTCCCTTTTGTAAAGCTGATTAACTTGGTAATATTGCAATAGCTACTAGATGACGGAATTAAGTGGTAATGGCAAGTTCAAAAGGTGTTTAACTTATCATGTTCTGTTGTATGATTTTTATTCATATTTACTTTTGTATTTGTGATGATTAGTGTCTATGAGTTTCCTTTCCGCCTCTCTGCATGCGCGACGTAGTTAGTTTTTAAAATCTTAATGACTTTACTTGGTGGGTCCTTAGCATCTATAAAAGCCATTCCTTGTTTCTGAATTTTGTTTGTTTTTTAATTTTGGTTTTCATTTTTCAATAAGTTGTTCCATTGTTATTCATTTTTCATGATGTCACTTTTCCAACTTCTATGATGTGCTTAAATATGTGATTAAAACTGCTCTCTTCTTGTTGTGAACCATACTATTCGAGAACATAGTTCATTCTTTTTGTTTCTTACTTCTTTTAGGTATACTCCATACTTCTTTGACAAAAATATACTATACATCATTCTAGAAGAATCTTGGATTCCATGTCCATTTCACTGTTCTGAGTCGAATGTGCAACGTCGAAGGGATGTCGGTGATGCAGCCTAGCAGCAGAAATAGCTGTTGTGTTTGAAGAAAATGCGGACAATCCCCTAGAACCTACAGAGGTACTAATAAGCAGTACCACTACTACTGTTTTCCAGATTAGGTTAAATCCAAGATTCAGACTCTAATTAGATTAAGAGGCTAGAACACAAGTCCCATGCTTTGATGTTTTTTGGATTTTTATTTATTTATATTTTGACAGATTCAAGATGTGCTTGATGAGATAGGTATTCCTGAGATACCCCTTAAGAGTATCATATCCAAGGGCTGCGGAGATAGAGCTCCTAAATTCTGTGGACAAAGTAACTCTTAGGAAATAGGTGGTTATGGAAAGCTAACAGGCATCCAACCTAATTCCCCCATTATGGTCGATTCATTTGAGAAGAGGTTTGGATCTTTACTGTTTTCATACAATATTTGGATCTGGAACTTTTCACTACCAATATTGGATCTGGAGTTTTCTACCAATATTTGAGAAGGGAAATCTTTTGTTGTTTCATGCGCATCCAAATAAGGAGTTGGCAGAGGCTTTGCTTCATCCAACACAAGCTTTTGTTTGATTACAACAGGTACGCCCAAAGGCCATTGATTGTTTTTTTATTTATTACTTCTTCTAACCCCATGTTATTCTGTTGCTCTCTTTCTATGTTTTGGGATTTGGAGTGCTTAATCTTGGACTTTTGCTGTTCAAGAGAGAATGGGGCTTTTCTTTGATTTCCATGACTGAATCTGAATTCCCAAGAGTCTATCTGCCTGCAGTTACTCCTTTAGGTTCATTCAATTGATAGAGGTTACTCAATTTGTGCTTTAATTTACAATTGACAATCTGAATTACCAACTATTGCTTCTGTTACTTTTTTTAAATGATTGTGTGTACTGAAGTGTGGGGTTGGGGTTGATTAACACAACAAGCAACACACACACACACACTTGGGGTTGATCAACACAATAAGCAAACAGATATATTGAAAATTTTGTGGGCTGCATTTATATTTTAAATGGTTTGTCATATTTGATTGGTAGATATAAAATACTTTGAACCTTTTTATTAAATATAAATAAAACCCCAACTGTGAGTATTCGACATTGCGTAATCTGCGATAGTGCCAACGGCACGGGTATTACTTTTCAGATCCGAGTACTTGTTTTTTTTTTCATATCTCTTCGCTCTTAAGATCATTCTTCTTCTTAATTTTTATTTTTTCAGATCTCTTCTCCTTACTCTCATCCTTTCATTCTTCTATTCGGTGGAGGAGGAGGAGAGGTGAAGCCGAAGAGGAAAATGAAGACGCCTTCGCAAATATAGCTGGTGAGTGATTGATTGGTTGAAGATTGCAATGACCCTCACACTCTTCTCCTCAATCTCTTAGATTGCTTTAATGAAATAGAGCTATTTCATTTGTATCTAGAGTTTTGAAGTTGGAGTCTCCAAAGATCAGACTCTCCAAAGATCAATCAGATTTTTTTGAAGAAATCTTCAAAGAACACAATACTTTCAACCCAGTAAGTTATGATGTTTATTTGATTTGGTGTGAATTTCTCTAATCCCATTTGCCATTTGTTTGAAATCTCATTAACAAAAGCTTGAATTAGCAAAACAACTGAATCTTAGACCCAGACAAGTAGAAGTTTGGTTTCGGAACAGATGAGCAAGGTACATTTTTATTTGTTTTTTTCAAACCTTCGTAATCTCTTTTAATGGGTGTTCAAATTTTGTATTTTAGTTTTGATTCAATGAAAATCTGTGAAATTTTCAGAACAAATTTGAAGCAACAGAGGTGGACTGTGAGTACTTGAAGAGATGTTGTGAAACACTGATAGAGGAGAACAGAAGGTTGTAGAAGGAGCTGCAAGAGCTGAGGGCTTTCAAGGCTTGCAACCCATTCTACATGCAAACTCATAGCAATTCTCAAACTTTGTGGTGGTGGTGGTACTCATTCATGAACACTCGAAGAGCAACCAAAGAGAAGAAACTCAAGGTACGATTCTAATCCCTCTTTTATAATTTTTGGGTATTTCCAATTTTGGTTGATGTGACACTTGCTTATGTAAGAATTTTTCCTATGTGGAGCATGAGATTTTGTTTTAACCGTTTGGGTTTATCGTTTGAATGTGTTTGTTGTAACCGTTTGAAGCATGAGCTTGATGACATTTTTGTTGTGTTGAGCATTGTGTTCAAACCACTATTTTTTTAACTGAATTCTTTGTCATATATCTATTGAAAATCTTTACTTTGTTGAACTTATCTCAAACATTGTGGTGGTGTTGAAATCTCTTTACTCTGTTGAAATTTACTCTTTGTACTCATTCATTGTAAGTGTTTTTTTTAAATGAAAGAAAAACCCAATTGCGATTATTCGACAATTCCTTTAAAGTACAATGTACTCTGTAGCAGTGCCAACTTCTTTTCTCTCTATTCTAAAGTACAATCTACTCTGTAGATGAGAAAAGCATTGCTGGAAGTATAACTGCTCACATCAAAGATTTCCAGTATCTTTTTTTTAGCTGATTTTGTCCTCGGGGGTGGTAGATTTACTTGGTCCAATCACAAACTCTCCCCCACTCTCTGTAGACTGTATTGAATATATTTGGTTCCTTCCAAGATTTCCTCCTTCCTGCTGTTGGATCTGTTCATCATGCAATCCTTTTGGAGCATCTAATCAACAACCCCTGCCTTAGACCCTAGACCTTTCTGACTGGAACAATATGGTTTGAAGATACAGATTCTACAAAATGTTTGAGATCAATTGGAAAGAGCTTCAATATGATGGGCACCTTGCTTTGTTTCTTTGGAAAGAAGCTCAAACTCCTCAAAAACTGCTGCAAAGAATGGAATAGGCAACGCTTTGGTCAGCTCACAACCTTATTGAGAACAACAAATGAGCATTGTTGGTTAGATCTTATTGAAGAGGCTAGATAATTAACTCAAAATGAATGGAGATTAGAACTAAGAGCATAATTGAGCTTACTAAGTTACTGAAAATGAACTTTATTTGCTAGAAGAGAAAGGCTGGATTACAATAGGGGAAACAGGGTGACATGTGCACCAAACTCTGCCTCATCATTATCAACCATAAGGATCAACAACAATATTGGAGCCTCAGATTTGAAAACAGGGTGGAGTTAGAAGATGCAGCGATAGCTTACATTATGAACCATTTTGCGAATATTGCTAGGGAAAAGAAACTTGGAGACCTCAACTCCAAGGCGTAGTGTTCAAAACCCTTGACTTAATCAGTGCCATGCATGAACTCGCCTCTGAAGTAGCAGCTGGCATTGATGGCTATCCTGTTGACAAAGGTCTATTCCTTTATACACCAATTTGGGGTAATTTTCTTTTTGGGTATAACTAGAAGAAGGTTGCTAATTTTGATATGTGTGAGAGGATTTAATGATATGAAATATATCTGTCTCGGTGATTGATCAAGTAATTTATTGTTAATTGAACCATTTTTTGATTATTCAGTGATGACTTATTTGATACGACCATATGGGTATGTTCCAAGCTGTATATCAATCAAGCCGCTTCGTTGCATCACCTTCAGCTCCTCATGCTGCAGCTACCATTAAAAGCCCCTTGGATAAAAAAAAAAAATCCAAGACTGGAGGGCTTGGCATCCAAAAGCTTACCACAAAGGTAAATGCGGATTCTTGCATGAACAATTTAATTTTTATATACAAAAAAAAGAAGGAAAATGCATAACCTGGTATCAAAAAGTCCATTTCCTAATGTCGTATGTTGGTTCTGTTATCTAATATGTGGTATCCTTTTTTATTTTTTTGTTTTATTTTTGGAATGTTATCTCAACTCTTATATGGTTCATCCTAGCTAGCTATACTACCATTTGAAAGTTTAGTAGATGCTACGGCATTACACGGTAGCTATGCCGGATGGGTTCATTACATGAATTTAACTAAAAGAAAAATAATCTGATTTATGTAGTGCCAACGATGAAAATGGTGATAATGTCGGAGAGTGCAATCCACACCCACCGTTTTTAGCGCGAACCACTTCTCTCAGGCTTCAATCCAATTGCCATGTCTAGGTATCCCTTCTTTTTTGTTTTGCTTTTATTTGAGTTTTTTTAAGTTATGGGGTTTGTTAGATTTGGTTATTTATATTGCTTTTGAGATTGTTCTAGAGTTTGAGTTGTAACTATTCATTCATCATGTTGTGTTTGATAAATTTTTGTTTTTCCAATTGAGATTGATTTAATTAGTTCTTCTTACACCTTTAACTTGATGAAAGTTGGAGCCTTTGATAATGGGTTAAATAGATTTAGTGAATATTTGAGGGATCAATAGTTTGTCTAAATTTATCAAGAGCTCGAACAACCAAATATTTTGGTCCATGGACCATAGCATGGTTGTCTGTTATAATTCAAAGAGTAGTTTTATTGTTCACAAAACTTGCTTGCTAGCTTAATTTGCTTTAATTTCATGTTATTGTCATTAATCACGACTTCATAATATTTGGTTTTAGAAACGGCTGTGAATGGGAGTGTGTTGCTTGCTGGCAGTTTGTTTGCTAGCTTAATTTGCTTTAATTTCATGTTATTGTCATTAATCATGACTTTCTAATATTTGGTTTTAGAAATTAGTGATTTAGAAATGGATGTGAACGGGAGGTGTTGCTTGCAGGCAGCTTGCTTGCTTACTTGGTGATAGCTTAATTTGCTTGCTTGGAAATACAATCAGATTCTCATTTCAGCCGTACAAGGAACTGTAAGAAAAATGCTTAATTTTTCCACCATAATTGGACAGGTTCTCCTTAAGAAAAAAAGCTTTGATGTACTTAAATGTTTTATATTGGAATATTTTTATAATTAAATGATCATTTTGGTGTGTGGATATATTTTGTGGTGTTCATGGCATTGATTGCCATTGTAATTTTTTATGACAGGTTCAGACAAGTTTCAATATTGAAAAATACAGAGGAAACTCTGTCGAAATTTTGATTTTTTAATTGTTCATGACATTGATTGTCATTATAGTCACTTATGTGAATTTTCTTATGATATGTTCAGATAAATTACTTTATTCAAAAAATGACATTTTTTTGGATATAATGATGTTGTGTGCATGTCTCTTTCGAAACATCCGTGAATGTAGGATGAAATCTACAATAGTGTTCATGGCATTGATTGCCATTGTAATTTTTTATGACAGGTTCAGACAAGTTTCAATATTGAAAAATACAGAGGAAACTCTATCGAAATTTTGATTTTTTAATTGTTCATGACATTTATTGTCATTATAGTCACTTATGTAATTTTATTATGACATGTTCAGATAAATTACTTTATTCAAAAAATAACATTTTTTGGATATAATGATATTGTGTGCATGTCTCTTCGAAACATCCGTAAATGTAGTATGAAATCTGCAATAGTGCCAACGACACAGGTATTACACTAGTATATATACATAAAGAAAGTTTGGGGAAGCCACAAGAAATGAATAATAAGGCACGTCATCAATCCGTGTGAACACCTTTGATAGAATTGTAATCCGTTAGATTGTTACTATTCATTCCCAAGACAACGACCCATATTTTCCCATCCCAACCAACAGATCTTGAAAGTCTCCTCACAAAACTTCATCTCTCTGCAACTCTTCATATTTTCCCATTTTCATCTCTCTTCTTTTCAAAGGTCGACCCACTTCAAATCTTGAAAGCTCATCGAGAAGGAAGATTATGAAATTGATGACCACAATGACCGATGTGAAATCGGGAGTCGACTGCAGCTCCCACTACCGATCCCTCACGCGGTTTGTCACATCCTTCTTCGTCTTCTTCATCATATCTCACTCATCTTTCTTTTTATTCATCAGATCTCATCTTTTTCTTCCTAATCTCTTCTTCCTCCTCCTCTTCCCACCATGGTTCAATGCCAAACCACCCCACTCAGTGCGAATCTCTTCCTCCTCCTTTTTGGAAGAATGAAAAAGAAGAGTAAGTTTTTGGTCCTTAAAGAATTACGGGAGGAAGTCAAGAACGCACCTTGGATGACTTACTATTTATTAAGGAAGAAGATGAGAAGAACTTATTCTGATTTCACATTTTGAAGGTTGTTGGTTTAGGTATTGACTTCACCTAACACGGACATATCTTTTGATATTCTAGGTTAGGTTTTGGCTCAAATATTGCCATTGCTGTGTCTGTTTTTTCTTACTGATGGAGGCTCACCAGTCACAATTGACAAAGATTTAATCTGTCATTGGTTTTGAGGGAATTTGAAGGGCTTTTTTCTTTGATGTTAAAAAAAAAATCGGTGGCGCTCTGAATGACCAAATGAAAAAAAAGCAGATAAATTTGAAAATTAATAGAGAGAAATCTGAAATTTATTTCCATTAAAAAATTGAATTTTATTGTTTAGTAATTATTTTTAACTAGAGGAAAATGTAGTGGCTAATCAATTGAAAGTTAAATTACAAGCGGCAGCCACTTGACCGTCTTTGATTTGCAACGACAAATGCTGTTTCTATTTTTTCAAGTTGCAACGGCCACAACTGTCTTATATATTTGAAAAGTTGTTGTCAATAATTGTCGTCTCAAATAAACTTTTGATTTCAAATTGGTTTATGGATGGATTCTTTGCAACTTAGAGACTGTCACATACCGTTGCCAGACAGTCACGGAAAACTCTATTGTTGTTGTTGTATTAGAGTGACGATTCAAATAACTACGGTATTGCAATGGTCACTGGACTGTTGCTGACTCATTTCAGCTACGCTTTTTTAATATGTAGCAATAGCGAGATGATGTTGCTGAATTTACTTTTTTTTTTTTTGTAGTGTGTTGGTTTTTTTAATTTTTTTTTAATTTTTTACCAAGTGACATAAACATTGGGGCAAACACAAAATTTTCATGAACCAACTTCTGTATGAAGGCTCCAATGTGGACCTCCTCTCATATGAAACCTTACCAAAACTTCAACATAAAATGGGATGTAACAAAATGAATCTATTAAGTTTCGTAGAATATCACAAATAAACAACTTTGTTCCAATGATTTTGTCTTGTTGAAGCCCCATCACCAAGGAATGCTCTCTCCCAAACCTTTGCAACATTTAGCTCTTAGAACACATACAAAAGCATCTAATTTACTCAAAACCTAGAATATTGAACAAATTACAAGTGACCTTCCATCAACATCAGTTGTAACACACTTCCTGTGGTCCACAACTTTTTTTTTGATGAAAACATAATGCATATATATTGATTAACTCTATCATAAATGTTAAGTTTTACTGTTGCTGCAAGCAAGTGAGCTTCAACATTAAGTGGCCTGGGAATATAATTACAATATCAGTTACAGTTGAAAGATAAAAGGCGTATAATATTACTAATAATAAGAGACCACATCCAATTCATCGTCGTTTTTTGATCTCGCTTGTCTTCATGCATAATGGTGGTAAGCAAGCCCGAATCACCCAAAAGAAAGCCTTTCTTCCACTGCTGTTCCTAGATCAACATAAGAGTGGCTACCACTGCAAGACACTCTGCCAACATGATGTCATGGATCCACCCTGGTAGACGACATGCTACTCTCGCTAGAACTTAGCCAAAGATTGTGACTGCAAAAATCCCTATTGGTCGTTGTTTATAAAATTTAAAGAAACTAGCATCATAAGTGACAATAACTGTATCTGGATCAAAAGTAAGAGGAACACGATTAAGCCAATTAAATTTAACATTGATACGATGAGTACAGTTTTGACTGACTGGAATTATCTCTGAATTACACTCTAGAGTTTAGTTTCTAACTCAGGCTAAGGTCCATAGATCAGATTAGGATAAGTATGATTAGTGTCGGTAGGCATCTTCTAAGGAGTTGGGAAAGTCAGAATGGAGGTGACTGAATTAATATTAGTGATCTCGTGTCCCAAGAATGAAGTACAAGATGGACAAGTGGACCATTGGCAATTCCAGGGATTCCAAGTATTGCGCGAGGAATGATTGTGAAGTAACAGTCTAATGATCAAACATCGTATGATTATGTTCTTGCCAAATGGTATGAATAACAACTGCAAATTGAGCAACTGTTGCCTTTTCAGATTTGTGTCTATTGGCTGTGTTCCACATGAAACCAAACAAATGCTGAATGGTTGGTGGAGTGTTGTGTGTAACTCTTTCCCAATTGATGGGAATAGGGGTAAGGTGCCAAAATTTAAGAATTACAGGATAGAGGAAGTGATGGATGGCATCATCTTCATGTCTCTGGCAGAAGCAGCAAACATTCTCGAGAGGGACATGGAGTTTAACTAGCTTAGTTCTGGTCGGCTGGATATCATGGCTGATTTTCCAAATAAGCTGAAGAGCATTTAACGGAGCTTTGATGCGCCAGATATCTCTAACCAGGGTCGGGGGAAGAAGGGAAGGAGTTTGAGCCGATGTGGAGCTGTCGTTGAGGTCTTTAAAGAAGGCATTGGAAGCACTTCTAACAAAAAACTTTCCATTCTTGTTCGGTAACCAAATAAGTTTATCAGGATCCGAAGTATGTCTGACCTGGATATTCAGAATATCATTGATGATCGGATCTGAAAACATGGATTGAAGAAGAAGAACATTCCAAGGACCATGTTGATATGAATTACCAGTCCAGAGATCAGACATAGACTGCGGCATGATCGCCAGAATGGGGCGAAAGACACAGTCTTCCAGAATCAAGTCAGGCCTAACCCAACAATCAGTCCAAATCTTGATATTGTTCCCTGAGAAAATCTGCCAAAGCATATGTTTTTTCATACTAGCTAGAGAGGTGATATTACCTCTCCAAGCAAAAGAGGCTATAGATCCTCGCTTAGCAACCTTGGTTAAACTTCAGCTTGGGAAATAAATTGCTTTCATTTGCAAGCTGCGAGTGTTTGTAGGAGTTGAAAGCATATTCCAGATATTTTAAGCAATGAGCCGCCAGGTTTTTGGTTTTGGCAAGTTAGATGTTGAGGCTACCAAGAGCCCGTGGTAATGTAATCTTCTGCCAGGTGCAAGTATGTTTAAACTTGCTATCATTTGCACCATTCCACCAGAAGTCTCGAGCAAGGTTTTCCAATTTAGTTGTGATTGAGACTTGAAGCAGAAAAGTCTGCATGGTGTAAATGGGAATAGAGTTTAAAACCGCTTTGATAAGAGCCGTTCTACCAGCCTGTGACAGGACTTTAGCTTTCCAACTAGAAAGCTTGGAGTGGACTTATTGACAAGGAACTGAAAATTAGTTGCTTTCTTCTTAGAAAGAAGAAGAGGGGAGCCTAGATATTTATCCTTAGGGTTATACTTCTTGGATCCTAGAATTCTAAGAATCATCTTAGTATGTCTATTGTGAGCATTGGAACTAAAGTAAACCGACAACTTGTCATAGTTGACAGCTTGCCCTGAAGCCATGGTATAGTCGAAAAGAATGTGCTTCTTTCAATGAGGCTCTACAAAAAATCATCAAGTCATTTGCATAGAGCAGATGGCTGATAGAGGGAGAATTTCGGCTGATCCGAATACCTTTGATAATGCCCTCGCTATCTCCTTTCGCCAGTAAACGAGAAAAAGCTTTTGCGACCAGAATAAAGAGATATGGTGACAAGGGATCGCCTTGTTCAAGGCTTTTGGTCGAAGTAATAGTATCTAAAGGAGTCCCATTGAGAAAAACTTTGAGCGATGTTGTTGAGACACATTACTCAATCAGCCCAATCCATCCTTCAGAGAAGGCAAGTTGATTAAGGATTTGAAGGAAGAAAGACCATTCGACTCTATCTGTGATGGACCGTCCTTTAAGAAAAGCCCCTTGATTGGGAGAATTATTTGATAAAGGAAAAGTTTCAAACGGTTTGCAAGAATCTTAGATATAACCTTGTAAATCACATTGCATAAACCTATTGGCCTGAATTTGTCAGGGGGTGACCGAGTTTTGGATATTGGGAATTAGGGCGATGAAATGTTTCGTTAAGCCTTGGGATCCAAAAGCCTGGTACTAAAAAGGTTTGAACCACCTCGATGGTATCTTGCCTGACCATCTCCCAGTAATGTTTGAAGAAGAAGGCGTGAAAATCATCAGGGCCGGGGCTTTGTGGCTACCCATGTCAAAAAGAACATTTTTATTTCTTTTTCCGTAGGGATGGTGAGAAGAAGTTCATTTTTCTTTCAGAGAGATCATAGGGGAAAAGAGGGATATGATATCTGGGCGATGAGCAGAAGCGAAAGATTGGAAAATATTCTTGAAGTAGGTATTGAGAGTGTTACCAATCCCCTGGTGTTCTGAATGCCAAATATTACTATCATTTAGGGTGCAACAAAGTTGAGAGATGAAAAAACTTGGTGTTCCTATCGCCATCTCGGAGCCAGGAGGAACCTGATTTGTTTATCCAGAAGAGTTCCTTCCGGTGATAAAGTTCTGAAAGCCTATCTTAAAGGACAGAGATAACATTAGCATTAGCCGCAGAAGGAGGAGCATTCTGAAGCCTGTCTAGGGTGACATGGTTTTCAATGATATTCTACTGAATATTTTGAAATAAGATTTATTCCATCTAGACAGGCGATTATATAACTGAGTTTTTTTTTTAATATGAAAATATGCTGAGCTTGTTGTCTAGGGGCCCAAGACGAGGCAATGACCCTCACGACATCTATGGTCCTTAGCTCACATTTGAAAGAATTTGAACGATTTAGGCTCATTGTTCACTCGAAAAATTGGTTGTAAGTAAATAGCTTTATGATTCGAGAAAGATGTGTGAATAGTCCGAGCTAAAGCAGATGGAAAAAGTTGCATCCAGTCAGTTGAAAGTAAAACTCTATCTAACTTGGCTTTAATACCGTTCCTATCTTTACGTTTATTATTCCAGGTAAAGTTAGAGCCATTACGAGGGAAGTCCATTAGATCAAACTTCTCAATGAAAGAGCGAAGAACACTGAAATTTGAGTTTCTAGGTTTTTTGCCACCTAATTGATGGAGATTTTATTAACCTAAATTAATAAGCTAATAAACACTACTTGTGATACCGCAAGTGCACGATTGTTTAACTAGTAGACAATGGCAAATACGGGTCGATCCCACGAGGATTGACAAGACAGTCGAATTCTAAGACTTATTTAAACTAATTTAGAGTTGGGGGTTACAACAAATGGAAATTACTAAATTAAGAGAACTAAATTGAACAATTAAAATTAAACTGGTGAGATGATAAGAGAGTAGATCTAGACATCGAATCCACCACAGATTTTTCAAGATTCGTGTAATCCAAGTTATTGTTTTCAAGAATCAACACGACTAACTTATATATTAATCTAAGTTCACAATTGATTTCAGCAAAGGCATAAACCCCTAACATTGCATGTCTTTCTATGTCACACAATCACAGGTTTAACTTAACTAATTCTAAACCTCTAGCATTGCAGGTTTTTTATGGCACACACAATCACAAATTCAAATTAATTGATTAAAGTAGGCTTCGAATATCAATAAAAGGAACTTCTAACTACTGATTAGTCTAGATAATTATTCCGGATATAATCGGTAAAAGCAAATTATTGAAATTCAGAAATCAAATGTGTTTAACATTCAAGCATATAGAAAACAATAAATTTAAATACAACAAACTCTAGAAAACCCAGTGGTTTCATCTTCTTCTCGGCGCGGGGTCTAGTAGATCATGGTGGATGAGATCACGTAGGTGAATTCATTTTAGCACGAACACGCATTCCAAAAAAGAGTGCAAATGACTGTGGTGGCTCTGACAGAATCTGGGGGTGGCAATATCCTGTGCAATACTGATTGTGCTGTGGTGCAGAGCGAAAACACGGGTGCAAATAACCAACTATTTTGAAAAAACAGTTGGTTCCCCCCAAAAGGTCGTGTTCTTCGTCTCCCACGAACTGCTCCCTGCGTTTTCGTCTAGTAGGCTTCCTCTTTGCTGAACCTGCAAGAGATATGAATACCAAGTGAAGAAGATATGAGATAGAGAGAGAAGACGAAAGTAGGTAGAGAACGGGGGAGGTGAAGCAGGGAGGTGTTCCCTGTTTCTGCTCATTTTCTTGCTCGGTGAACAAGGGTTGTTAGTTGGCTGCGAGACAGAGTAACATGAGATGAAGGTGGTGTGCGGCCTCCTTTGTTGCTGCTCTGTTTGGATGCGTGGATGTAGCAGGGGCGGTGACATTGGCTTGGAATGATGGAACAGAGAGGAAAAAGAGGTGAGGGCTGCCGGTTGTGCGAAACATGGTGAGGGGGAGGTGACGGTCTCTGTTTGTGATGATAAGGACTGATAGGGAGATAAATAGGAATGGTGATGGCATGATGGTGGTTGTCGTGTTCCTTGTTTCAGTTTCAATGGCTGCAAGAAAGTACGATAGAGGAACATGGGTTGTAAGATGGTGGTGTTGGCGAGGTTATGGTGGTTGCACTACCGGTTCTTCTATCGAGTGAGAATTGCCAGCAGGGTGATGGTGGTGATGGTGAGGAGAACAAGAGATAAGGAGAAAGGGAGTCATGGTGGTTGGTTAGTGGTAAGAGACGAAGGTTTCTATATCTCTGCCAAGGAGGAAAAGAAAGGCGTGGAAGGGAGGAGAATGAAAAAGAGACGTCGAAAAGAGATTCCCGAAAGAGAAGGGAGAGATGAAGACTCTAAATAGGTTTCTCTTTTCTCCTAGGTTGGGTTTGGGCTTTAGGTTAACTTAGGTGGACCTAGGTTTGTTTGAGTTAGGTTTAGACATGTGACCCGCTACTTTGTACCACTACTAGAATCAACCAATTGATCATTCCTCAAATTGTCGCCTTAATGCGATTTCATCGTTCACGCTCAAATTCCTACAAAGACATGAAAATGAAATAATTAAAATAAAATATAATAATCGAAACACTAACATATATAAATTAAGGGATATATTATGTATTAATTACGTGAATATCACTAATCTATCTTCAGGTTGCAGGATTGCATTGAAATCACCAATAATCAGTCCAGGAAGGGGTTGTAGATCATATAATTGAGTCAAGTTATTCCACAAAGTATTTCTAAGAGATGGATTTGGTTCCCCATAAACGAACAAAGCAGACCAAGTATCGTGGGCAAGATAATTTGTAATAGTGCAATTAAAATAATATTTACACGACGAAAGGATGGTGAGATGAATACCTTTTTTCCAGAACAAGTCAATGCCACCTAAAAGTCCATTAGCTGCAATTGAGACTCCGTGTCTGCAGCCGAGTCTCCGTCATATGCAATCCATTGAAGACGAGGTAGCCTTGGTTTCTAAAAAAAAAGGATATCAGAATTGGATTTGTGGGACAAGGTTATTTAGATTTCAGAACGCTTTGGCAGACTTGATGCCCCTGGCGTTCTAAGAAAGAATCATGAAAGCTTGAGCGACCCTTCTACAACGATCGCCGGTACTTGACCATCCTCAGAAGAAGTGCTGAGAACCTTAGTGTAATGATATGATGGCTTTCTGATAGGAATAAAAGGTATGTATTCCTCCGATGGAATTGATGGCCAATCACTCCTAATTTTATCATTTGTATTAGTTACTAGAGTATGCCCCGTGCCGTTGGCACTTCACGTAATTTTATTTTATTTAATTATTTTGTATTGAGCATCTGCGTCATTATCCTTATTTTCGCTTTCAATCAGTATTAAAGTGTAAGCCGATTATAAGTGTAAGCATGTTTAGTCAAATTTGAATCATTTGTGAGAAAATTTTAAACGCCGAAAATGAGTTCTCCCCCAGTCTTTGAATTCGCCAAAACATGAAATTTAGGGATTTTGTTTAAATGTGCATTAAGATGTTTGACTCGTTTTTTTTGGTATGATTGGCCTGTTTCATTGTTTTTAAAACTATTAAAAAATATTAAAGATGTGCAATACATTATACCTTTTTTTTAATTATGAAATAAATATTTTTAATATTTTGGCCCTTATTTTGATCATTGATTTTGTTTGAAAGATCTTCAAAAATGCATTTCAACGATACTAAATTTATCAAAATTCGACAACAATGTAGATAGTTATGCTAATTTTCATTTTGCTAAAAGGACAACACAATATTTTTTTTCTCCGCCACATGTACATTCCACCTACTTTTTTCAAAATTTTTTTCATTACTTTTGCCTTTCTACTTTGTAAATTTTTTTTTCTCTGCCACATGTACATTTCACATGCCATCATAGGAAATGAATCTCAACCCTCAAATTTAATATATTTTCCAACTTTCAATCCGAACCATCTTTTATCTCTAATCCTTTTGATTTGACTTTGTCCCAGTCAGCAATGAACAATAAATTACCACTCTAAATTGTAATATGGATTGTTTGAAAGATCTTCAAAAATGCATTTCAACGATACTAAATTTATCAAAATCCGACAACAATGTAGATAGTTATGCTAATTTTCATTTTGCTAAAAGGACAACACAATATTTTTTTTCTCCGCAACATGCACATTCCACCTACTTTTTTCAAAAAAAATTTCATTACTTTTGCCTTTCTACTTTGTAAATTTTTTTTTCTCCGCCACATGTACATTCCACATGCCATCATAGGAAATGAATCTCAACCCTCAAATTTAATATATTTTCCAACTTTCAATCCGAACCATCTTTTATCTCTAATCCTTTTGATTTGACTTTGTCCCAGTCAGCAATGAACAGTAAAATACCACTCTAAATTATAATATGGATATTTCCCTGTTGCCCTTTGTTGGTATGTTGAAATCAACTACCATAAAGAGAGCCGACTGATAAAAAACTTGTATCAGGAATATTAGCATTGTACTGGCATTTGGAACTGTATCATCTGTAGGCGTCGAGAAATATGTCCCAGAGATCGTAATTGAATCCAATTTCCAGCTTGGTTGACTATAAATTTCCCTACCACCACACGAACTTTGGTGGAAGATAGCAAAAAGGCCTGGTGTACCCACTTTAATTGAGTGGGGGGCAACTTTCGACCATGCATTAATTGAAGGAGAGACGTTTGAATTGGGTTTTGAACAGTATATGACAGCTGTTGGGACCTTGGAATGGCTGTCAGAGCTGTCTGAAATTGATGCAGTAGGGTCTGCATTTTCGTTGTAACAGTCGTTAACAATTTATTGACTTCATGACTGTCCATTAAGAAGTTGATGCGTGCTAACGGTTACCGTTAGTTAGGACCGTTACATGAATGTCGGTTACTTGGATGGTCGTTAACTTACTGACGGTATGCTGAACGGACGTCAATAATGAGGCAGATTCTGGATATTTTGTTATAACCGCCATTACTTTTCAACAAAACAGTTGATTTTAGGCGCATTAATTTACCTGTATGGTGCGCTACACGAGGTGTACCCGTCTCTCCTGTTGCATTAAACCGCATTAAAAGTGGTGGGTAATGTACCATCGAAAACCAGTAAAAAGGTGTCCACGTCACCGACAAATATATCCTGTAACTCCGGTTAGCTTTATCAAAACCGCCGGAAGACGGGATTTGCTTTTGTGCATCCATCAGGAGGAATGGGAGCCTGGTTCTCGGATCTGTCCATATCGCGAGTAATTGAATGCGGTGGTGATGTAGTCTAGGTGCATGAATCTCATGGTCGTGATGTAGTCTATGATGGGGTTTGAGCCCGCCAGGGAAGACTTTGTAGAATGAGAATGAGAAGAACTGGAAGAGCCGGAGGGGTTCGCTAGGGGAGAAAGAGTCGTGAAAAGATCCGATCATATACCGATTTGGAAAAGTGGTGCCATGGAGATCAAATGAACTCATGAATAAAGAGAAATAACAGTGGTGTTCTTGATAAATTTGTGAACATGTCCCATACTTGAAGGTGGCGGTGGAATGAGGATTTGGTGGGTATTGGCAAGAGGAAGAGAGTATTTAATGTTTTTGATTTTTTTGTGTGTTATTATTGATACAGATGTAGGAACGGATAGTCACGGTGAATGAGGGGGAAAGGAGAAGGTGGCTTGATGGAGAGGGAGGGGACCAAACTGGAAATGGATACACACTGCGCCGGAGACCTGCAGAAAACATAGCCTGGTTGAATGGTTAAGGCTGTGATGGTTTAATCCACGTCTTGTGTTCTATACCTACCGACAACACGCTTGTCTTTAAAAAAAAAAAAAAAAAAAAAAAAAATACAACAAAATAAAAATGCTGATAGTTTGCACAGTGAAAGAAAGGAAGGTAAGAAGATTAAATTTTTTGTATTTTTTGATAGAAGGGGAGCTTGCACTGTGAAGAAAGGAAGGTATGAAGACTTTAATTTTTTGATAGAGAAGGTAAGAAAAATAAGGAAAAAAGATAATATGAGTTGAGCGGATAAGAGGGAAACAAATGAAGCGGAGCAGGTGATCTGGATGATGATATCGTGATAGAAAGATGGATAGAGTTCGATTCAAATTTATTAATAATTGAAGCTCGGACAACCGAAAAATTGTATAAATCACATAAATAACACCAAAAAGTTCATCGGAAAACTCTCATACCATGAAGTAATGGAAGAAATTTTTGTTTCTGGAGATGAATCTTTCGGTGGTCCTCAAGTTAAAAAAGGGAAACAAGTAGTTCTTAGTTCCCTAGAGTCATATCCAACAAGAAATCATTTAGGGCCCATTCGGTTTCTCCAAAATACAAGTTTAATACATATTATTAAAATACTAACACAAAAAATCCTTAAAACTTGGAACTACCTACAGAACATACAAAGTAAACCAAATGGTGAACAACAAACCATCTTGTGTTCTCATTCAAAATAACACGACAATGAAGATAAATTTTCTTCTAATCCTTGATGCTCCTCCGTGTTATTTTTGTAGGAGAACCACGTCGCTCGCGCGTATCCAGTACTCATTCTCTCAAAATGTGGATGTGCTGTGAAAATCAATGATGTAGGTGGGTATTTACAAAGATCTTCAAACTTCCTTCCCAAACCCCAGATGAAATGCATGGGGTGGTTTTGGTTGGTACATCCAACGGGGCAGTTTGCTTCATCTGCAACAACAATGGCCGATTGGCTGGGATAGTTTTGGTTGGTTAATAGCATTAAGTCTTTAGATTGTTCAGATCTCTAAGACAAAAGTAGTAGTACATTCGACTTGAATTATTTCGTCAGCAGGTTATGAGGTTTGGTAGAATTTTAACTAGAGATTCAAGTGTTTCCTCGAGGTTTGTACTTACATTGCATAAACTTTTTGCTGTATTTGTGGGTTTTAACTGTTATTATTTGCCCAGCACGATAATATAATTGGCTACCCAGACAAAACATTGTACTCTGAAACCACAATTTCGTACACAAAGAAACAATAAATAAAAATTCAATCAAACACACAACTTGTTTATGATAAGAGTTCAGATTTCAGCAATTCAAGCACCCTTAAAACACTTCCTCCCTACATGACTATAATGTTTGAACAGGTACACCCCAACCTCAACTTGAGTATTTCACGTTCACATTTGACTTCTGAAACTTGTGTATTTGGTCTAGATTTCATTACACGCTTTTTGCATGACTTAGGTTATCCAGGTGTACGTGATCACCACCAAAGTTCAACAAGGAAAGTACTCCAAAATGGAGATTGCTTGTTCTAGCATCATCATTTGCATAATGCGTGCTATTGATTACACTAAAATTTTGAAAATCAGTTAAAATGCAATATAGTTTATCAAAATAGAGTTGAGACAGCGAAAATTTTGATGACGATTCTTACTTTATTTGCATTTGCATCTACATAAATTTCTAACCCTTGGATCTAAATTGTTTCAACTCATCTACCATACCACTCATACGATCCTATCTCTGAGTTATCGCTAGGTTAATAAATATCAAAAATGAATAAGAGATCAAATAAAAGAGATGTACATGGAATATAATTCAAGTGAATTTAATAAACTTTTATAGAAATATGCGTTATAGTTTAATGTATTAAATATTGAAATATTTGCGTGTGCATATTTTCTTATGATGAGATGATTCAATTATTTGTTTCCCATCAGTGGAAAATAAATAAATAAATAAAATTCTTTGTTTCCCCAATTTTGACGAGGATATCATACATATATGATTGCTTAAAACTTGTATTCTTACAATGCAAAAGGAGTGATAGCTAGAGTGCTAGACATACAAAAAATTATACAGGACAATGAGTGAATGACATTCATAGACCTCCAACAGTTTGTATTTATATAAAACACACACACGCACACATTTAGTCTCATTTGTATTTCAAAAATATTTTAACCCATTTTCTTGTAAATTCCAAAAAAAGCTGATGCATATTTTTTATTTTTACTTAAATTTTTTACTGTTCATTACAAAAATAGTAAATAAACATTACAAAACATTATTGAATTAACTGTTTGTCGTTGATATTCAAAAGAGGCACAAGACCGAGCAAAGTTGTCAAAGCGACTCTTAAAGAAGCAAAACAAACTCCAGTGCTCAAGATGACACGATTTGAGACTTTCGACCAGCATAAAACATTGAGTTGATCCACACTAAGCCAACATGATATTCACAAGAGGAAATCCACACACCCAGGTCGTAAGTATGAACGTACCTCATTTGATTATTGCCAAGAGCACTAAGCAGTCCAGTTCCTTTCTTTAAGAATGTGGTAAAACAGGGAACACTACTTCACTGAACCCAAACCAAAATTTCAGCCTTAAAAATCCAACCAAACTATCATTGGCAAATGAAATCAGTTTCTTACATTGCACAAATATATATTTTGCATTCTCTTGTTAAAATAGCACATCAAACAAATCTTTTCATGTGGCCTTTGCAAAACTTACCAAGTACAGCAAATGGTGAACAAATAAACAAAGAAAGACCCAGACCATCTTTTTCTCATACAAAAGAATAATCTAGGGTATCACATACAAGGAATGGAAGAATAGATCTTCTAATCCGTGATACTCAAACGTACTCTCTTTGTAGGGAACAAGGGCAATCAGTAACTCATTCTCTCAAACTCCTCAATGTGGGCAAAAAACTGTGGATGTTTTCACCAACAACTTGAACTGATTTAGATACCCAACCGATTTTGTGAAGTTGAAGGCAATCGTAGTCTAACCTCAGGTTGGTTCTTTGCTAGTTTGTATAATCTTCAAATTTAGTATAAAAGCAAAATATCTAAATCAACCATTCCAGGGAGCGAGGTTTAGGAGCCGCTTTTGAGCTAGGTTGAATTTTTTTGACACTTCTACCCCCTTCCATTGATGGTGATTGTGGTTGTGTTTTAAAGAGAAGAGATAAAAGTGTAAAAAAAAATCAAAATCTGTTTCAAAAGTGGCTCCCAAACCTAGCTCTCCGTTTACTCATATCTAAATATTAGACTGGCAAGTCCTGCAAAGTATATAGATTAAGAAAAGGCTTTCCTTAAAAAACAAATTAAATAAACAAGTTTAATTGTTTAATAATTTGTTGCTCTTTCCATCACTGCAGTTAATGTGTAAGCACCGATAGCAATGTCATCAGTAGCACAATATCTTGGGTCTGCTTTATACACAAGCCTATAAGATTATTAGAAACATATAAAATTTTTTTTGCACAAGAATGTTGTCCAAACACATCAGTATTTCGCTACTGCAAAATATTCTGAAGAACACAGTGCAAAGAGCAAAACTAATCTAGTCATTCATAATCAACATTATGCTCGCCACAAAATCCAAAGCCCCCATCTCTATGAAACCTTGACCAGATCTTGAAGTTTCAGATTTTGAAAGTAGGGTTTTTTTGTGTAACATATTTTTGGTAGTATCCAAAATCATCAATGTTTTCTGGTAGTATCCAAAATCATCAATGTTTGATTGAATAGCTCTGTAACAGGCAAGATTAAACATAATAAACTGGTTCAATGTTAATTTGCTTGAAGATGTTTGCTTTAAAGTGTATTTTGAGTAGGCAGCCTCTCATATGAACCCCATAGCCATACTTCAAGGAATGAAACATAAATTTAAATCCGCCTATGGATTTTTTTTTTTATATTTTGGTGTCTGGTTAAAAAGGACAATAATATTTGTTAAAGAGATATAAACTCTTTAACTTGAACTAAAAAACAACTGGTACAAATTTTACTCAAAGCACCCAAATATCTATCCACACAAACAGGGGCGGATCCAGGATTTTAGTCGAGAGGGGGCGAAATGAAAAATACTTATTAGTTGATAATAGTAGTTATCAATGGTAAAGCCAATTTTTTTTTACCGAAGCTAGTAACTAATAAAAAAAATTCAACTATAAAAAACACAATGCATATATCAAATTGGATCCAAGTGTAGTCAATTTTAAGCCAAAATAAGGTCACTATTGATAACCTTAGCAAAAAGCAAAAAGCATAATAACTAGAATATATAACTAATATCACAAAAGAGTTTGTCTAGGCAGCCAGACTTTAAAACCATTTTTTGGCCAAGCTAAAGCATTTTTACACCTTTACCCATTTTCTTTAAAATACAATCACAAACATTATCTATAGAAGGGATAAAAATGTAAAAAACTTAAAACCTGACCAAAAAGTGGCTATAAAGCCTGGTTGTTTATAATTGAGAATCACAAAATAATTAGGATAAGTTCTAGGTGAAGCTAAAAAAAATTTGAAATTTGCGAATCTAATATGATCATAATACAATTTCAAAGAAAAAATAGTTTATATGAGGCTCAAATTTTATACGAGTTAGCTAATGGTATATATTTTCATTGAATTCTATCGTTATTATTTTTTATATTAATTTTAAATATTTTTTTGTTAGGGGTTTAATATCGGTTGAGAAAAACAATTCATTTATTTAATGTTAATAAATTTTTATTAAACTAAACATTTTTTAATGTTTGCAATTACTAATAAAATTGCATTGAAAATCAAATAAAAAATGCACTCGAAGAGTATCGAACTCAGGTCTTTTACAAAAAGTGATAAACCTCCAACCACTACACCAACAAAGACATGTTTGAATATTTTCATAAACAATTAATTTATTGTATGCTACATTATATAATCGATTTTTTAAGATTAAAATATATATACTAAAAATATTGTAAAAGTTGAGGGAGGGCAGCTGCCCCCCCTGGTCCCTTAGTAGGTCCGCCCATGCACACAAACCACCTGAGACACGCAGCAAAACACATAGAAATGGCCCAGTATAGTTAAAAAAGGTAAAACACACAGAACAATAATGACCCCTACCATATTTTCTCATACAAAAGAAGACGGTATAGTATTACAGAATCTGAAGAGACCAAGAAAATCATCTTCTTCTAGTCTGTAAAACTACACCATGTTCTCTTTGTACGAGAACAAAGTTGGGTGATTCACCCACTCTCATTTCCTGAGACTTAAAAGTGTCGATGGGTGGGAAGATAGTGAAGCTTGACAAGTTGGTGTTATTTATAGAGGTTTAAACCTTCCGAACACCCTAGGTTCATTGTCTAGTAAGTTTGGGTTGGTAAATCCAATGACCATCAAAGCTTAATTCCTCTGCAAAACCCAAACATGAACGGCTGAGATCGTTTCAGATCTCAAACCAATGGTTGCAATGCTTGGTTTATTTCTTCTGCAGGTTGTGCAGGCAGGTTTATCAAATGAAAACGAAGAGAAACTGGAAAACAATAAATGATATCCTCCAGATGCATACTTACATTTATGATCTTTTACTGTGCTCATCAACCTTTAAGATCTTTGTCCAGCCCAGCCCAGCCCAGCACAATCCTAAATCATATAAAACTTGTTCCACATAAATCACATACAACAACTGCACACAGTCAGGGTGACAAGAAACATAATAAATATTTCACAACAAAGTTATATATAGACATGCCAAGGGAGAGCCCAAGATGGCTGCAATGCAGTGAGACCCGAATGGACCTTTTCATACAAAGAAATACGCACTACACCAAATTAACATTTTTGTAACAATCCAAAAAACAGTAACACTTTTGAGCTATAATAATCCACAAAGCAATTTTACACATTTTCACAAATAAAGTGATTCAATAATTGTATCACCACAAATAGTATGGGCTTACAAGTGATGCTATTTATGGTGATCTAATTTATTTTATCACTTTTTTTGTGTAGCTATTTTTCATTTTGTTGACTAAATTTAGTTTTGACTTGAAATTGTTTGGTAAATTGTAATAGCTCAAAAGTGTTACTGTTTTTTAAGTTGTCACAAATATGTCAATTTGGTGTAGTGACGGGATGCGTTCAGATCGATAGATAGATGTTACGAAAGAATTGTTGATGAACTCTCCTCTGTGTTAAGATCGATGGTAGGTGATATTGCTAGGGAGGATGAAATAAACACTTTTTTTTTTTCTGAGAGTCGTGGAGGCAGAAGATTTTTATCTTTTTATCCTGATTAGGAAAATAAAGTGGTGTTTATATAGGGTGGTACAAAACAGACCCTTCACAAACCCTAAACATTATAAGGTTCAATTCATGTGTATTGAGTAGCCCAAGTCCATCAAGCCTAAACCCAACAGAGGCTCAACTGTCGACACAATTTGAAGAGCAACTGCAATGTGCATCTACCAGTTTGTCTAACTGTCGAGGAAATCAGCAAGGAAATGGGCGAGGGAGGCTCTTGCTCACGTGCAGGAGCATCGTTTCAGAAAAAAAAAGGAATTGGAGGGAATCAAAATTTGAGGAAAAAGGAGGGAACCTCTCCCTCTCCCCATTTCCATCTCGACAGACAGAGACAGAGAAGAGAAAAGAAGAGAAGAGAAGAAATCACTCCCTCCCTCTCCCCAAACGAAGCCAGAGAAACGTCGAAGCCCTCCCTTTCCCCAAACGAAGCTCGACAGAGAAACCCCTCCATCTCCCCCAACGAAGCTCGATAGAGAAGAGAAGACGAAGACGAATCGCCACCCTCTCCCAAAAGGTAAAGTTGTTACCTTTGTTTTACTTTATTTTCCCTCTCATTCTCTCTCTCTTTGTGGGTGATTTCTTGTTAGGGATTTCTAGATCTAGGGTTTCTACTTAAGGTAGGGCTAAAAATTTGAGGAACATAGTCATTTTTTTCCCTCTCATTCTCTCGATCTCATCTATAGTTAACTATTTCGAACTTGTTCGAGTTTGACTTGGAAGAAACGAGAGGGTTTTAGTGTGATTTTGTTACCCTAATTGAAGTGAAGTGAAGTGGATGAGATTTGATTGCTTGAGTTTGAGTGAGAGTGAGTGATCTCTAGTTCTGAATGTGCAGTTCAGTGTTTTTTTTTTTTTTTTTTTTTTAAGTTTAATTTGGTGGAGATTTTGATTAGAGTGTTTGAATTTGGTGTTTTGAGTGGCTTTAGTTTAGGCTGAAGTGAGGTTATTGACTCTAATTACTTCAAATCTACTGTTAGTGTCTGGACATTTATGGTTTTTCAGGTTAGTAAGTTCTGATATGAGTTGGAAGTACAGTTTGGTGATTGATTTTGAAGAATTGGGCTTTTATCGGGTTGTTGTCGTCGTAAATTATGTGATTTTGGTTTTGTTTGCTAAAAATGTCAGTTTTGATTGAAAATGAAAGTTCTTAATTGTTAGATTTTATTCAATTTATGTTTAGTGGAAGTTTAATTAGATGGATTTGCTAATTCATTTGTTTCCCCAATTTGTGAACTAATGAATTCACTTGATGTAGCTGATTTTGTTACTTATTCATACATTTTTTTTATTATTAAACCTCCATAGTGGAGGGGCACCGTTGGAATGCCAGACCGTTATTACTTCTCAAAAAAAAAAAAAATGGGTAACAATCAATACGGGGTACATGACGACTTTACCCGTGACATAACCAAAACAAATTGGGTCGCAGCCGAAAACCAAAAAAACATAAAAGCAAAACCAACATATTACCAATGCTGGCAATGAATGTTCTGGTCCGACATATTATCAATCATAGGCTCCGCAATCATAAGAATTCTGACTCTAACAACTATATTTTGTAACCTCCTTCTCGTGGCCTTATTACCAACCCCACGAGCATTCCAAAACATAAGATTTTTCATCATCTTAAGCGCGGGAGGAAGATTTACCCCTCTTTGTCGAACGACGCTTGTCCGGAAGGACCGCCGATTTGACTTTGTTCTGTTGATCATTATCGGAGTGCGCCCCCAAGTTTATATCATTAATAGCATGTGATTTCGGCCCCAACTCCGATTCCGACGCAACCTCGTCACTATCATTTGCGGCGCTATTAAGTGTATTAGTGGTCATAGATTGTTTCTTTAGTCGCAAAACACGATTCTCCTCAAACAGCTGGATGACGACCTCATACATCCCGTCCTCGTCGTTCCTTGCTGCCGCGGGCACTGAAGAATTACCAGTTACCACGGATTGAGCACGCTTGGCCATAACCTCTTTCCAACGTTCCATCACTGCCGAGTGCGCCGTGGCATCCTCTACTTCCCTTATCATTCCACTCGATTTTGTTTGCGTCACTAAAGAATCACCAACAACGAGCAAATCACGCGCTGCCGGAGGTAGCACGTCCCTTGGGTTGGGGCCGTGGACTGGGGGCCATGGGCAGGCCGTGCTCGGACGTGGGCTGAGATCTGACTGCTGTCCTGCTCGAGTCATGGACGGGCTGGGGCCATGATCAGGCTGGACCCGAGGAGTGCCCAGAGCCGTGATCTGACCGAGACCGTGATCTGACGCGGGGCTTGGACTGGTGGTGAGCGCATTTTGTTTGGGGCTGTGAGCTGGCTGGGGCGAAGCCACTCCTAATTCCCCTACAAATGAAGCTCGTGTCTCTGATCCAGGATGCCCCGAGTGAGCGTCCCCAGTGTCTTCGTGTGACATTGCCACAATGTGATGTTCCGGGCAGATATCGTCATTTGGCATGTCGTCGGAAAGACCACTCTTGGCCCCTGAGATTATGTCATCTGTTGGCTGTGTCGGCTGTTCTTGAGTTTCAATAGCATTTGCAATCTCCGAAGTTGTATATCCCGCCTCTAAAAGGCATTCTTCCGTAGTTTCTGGAACCTGCTCAGCACTAACTAGAACCATGTTCTCACTCTTCTCTGCCTCATTGTTTGCAGTGAGCGACTCAAATTTGTTTGACAACACCACCGTACCCGGATCCATGGCCACTGGCCTCTTCTCCCCAACTTCCTCATTAATCTCCTCCCCCTGACTATTCTTTGCACCACTTGGACCTGCTGCAGGATTGAGAGGCATGGCTTTTTTGATAACGGGGACATATTGTTGCTGGACAGTGTTTGGTTCAACCTTTCGCTTGGTCAGCTTCTCAATACCAAGATCCAGGGCTTTCCCTCCGCCCTTAAGACCCAAATTTTTCCTACAAAACTCCTCTTGATGCCCTATCAAAGAACAAAAATCACAGTATTTGAAACCAGGGTATTCTATCGTCTGCCAGAAACCCCTATTGTTGGCCCTGTCAATCCAAACTCGGGTTGGTAATTTCTCCGCCAAAGTCATCTCCACGCAAACACGGGCAAAGCCCGGGCGTGACAGGTAACGAGTATGATCATCCATCCGCAAAAAACCACCAAAAGAATTCACAATTGCTTTTAAATAGGGGGATGAAATAAATGTAAAGGTAAATTTTGGCAACTCTACCCATAACGGCACCGAGATGGGGTCCTCCTTCAAACTGAAACCATCATGCCATCGAAAAGCTTTGAACCGAACTCCACGAATAAAAAAGGAGTCTCTCGATAGTACTTTCTTTGCTTCCTCCTCAGATTGAAGGCGGACTAACACGTGCCGTTGATTTAGTAAACCGAGTGAGAAATTGCCTAAAATGCCTCAGGTTCTGTGAATCGAATCTCGAATATCTGCCAAAGTTGGTCGATAACTGGAGAATTTTAGGACAATCACGTGTTTTTCCATGAAAGCTTCTCCACGGACTTCATCCGTGGCCGTGATTCTGATTGCTGGGGCCCCTCTTTGCGGAAACGGGTTCCTTCGACCGGAGTCTCCGCTGCGGCTTCCACCAAAAATTTTCCCAAAATCTGGGCGAAAGAGGGCTTAGAATCCCCATGACCCGGTCCCGTGGGGGAGGAGTGGAGGCTGGGGCCGTGGCCATCACATCCAGAAAGGCGGCGGATGGCGGCTGTTCTGTCGGCTCACCCCGAACCTGTCTCCCGTGCGCCAAAGCCTACCAGGCAGAGAGAGAGGTGATTGGAGGCCGCTCGATCTCGCGGCCGTGAAGAAGCTACAGCCGGTCGATCTCCAGTCAGGACGGTTGGATCTCGCGGCCTTGATGCGTCCAAGAGGCGGTCGATTAGCGGCCTGGAATGGTGGTTCGCAGAGACGCAAATCGCTTTCGTCTTCGCTCAAGCCGGTCGATCTTGTGAAGCGCTGCCGGTCCTAGCGGCCTGGATGGTGGCGGCTGTTGGTTCTTCTTCTAGTATCAGAAGCGAACAGAGCTTGATGGCGGCGGCTGTTCCAATCCTTCGATTTGGAGATCGCTCTCTCTGTCGTCTTCAAGAAATACTCAAGTTCGAGTTATGGTGAGTTTGGTACATCAAATGTTGTAGAAGAAGATAAGTAGTCTTAATCGAACATCTTAATTTTGATTTGGGTGTACTTGAATGATAAAGAAGGGTTGTATGGTTCCTCTGTTTGGTGAAGTTACAAGGATTTGTAAGCTAATTAGAACCCGTCTAAATTAGAATTTCTGAAGCTAATTGGTGAAGTTACAAGGATTTTGATTTGTAAGCTAATTAGAAATTTTGAATTAGATTTGTTGTTCAATTTATTAGATCTTTGACATTTTACTTTTGTAGCAATTTTGAATGTCTTATTATTTGTTTTGCAAGTAAAAATTTGTGTCTTGTTTCTGTATTCCCGTTTCTGCGTGAATATGTTCATGAATTAAAAAAAATATTCCTTATTTGTTGCATTGCATTGCTTTTATAATTTTATTTTTAAATGCAGGAATGACATTCACAGCTTATGTTGTGTATCGAGGTCGTCAACATGGAGTATACTTGAGCTGGCAAGCATGTTTATCTGCGGTATCAGGGTATAGGGGTGCTTGTTATAAGGGGTTTAGGTTAGTCACAGAAGCTGAAGAAGCGTATGCATTGTGGGTTTACTCAGAAGCGGTGATGCAAGATTCAGAGGAATTCAACAACAACGAAGATGTCAAGGATAACGATCATGTTTTTGACGATGAAGCCGGTCCATCCAATTATCAAAGAAATGACACCCAAGGGAACAACGATCCTTGGGCTGTTACGAGGGACTTAATCAACACTTTGATAACAATAATTATTATCTTAGTTGTACTATTTATTTTTAAGTTCTTGGCCTAATGATGTAATGTAATATGTTTTAGCTCTAATGTAATGATACCAGATTCGTAACTACAAACGATTGGTAAATTTAGCCTCTGTTGTTTTTGTGATTTGTTTTCATATTTTGTACAACTTCATCAATTGCAGAAAAGGGAATCGCAGAGCAGTTTATTTTGTATAGCCTCTTTTATGTTTCTGCTCGGATGTAGTGGCGTAGGTGTCTCGCGTTTCCCACTGTGATTGGTCCTTGTCATGCAGGTCGATAACCTTGCTATATAATCCAGGATCTAGCAACTATGCATGCATTTTCCAGATTAGAAAATGGGGGTGAGTCTAGTGACCAAAACCAAGCAGTAATGCTTAGAACATCAAACCATCTCAGATAGGCTAATCATGGATTGAGTTTAAAGTTAATTTTATTTTCAAAACCGAAGTGTAAGATCTGGGTCTGTAAATCACTAAAGCATTTCTGCTGAAAGTTTAATTCTAAAGGCTTGAAGTTTGGTTTCAGTGAGCGTTGGATAATCATTTACACACTCCATATCTCTAACAACAACTCTATCAAGCAACTAACAACACTAGCAACAACCCTAACAGAGCAACTAACAACAACTTCTAACAGAAATGGGTCAAATGCTATAAATTTTCATCAACCTGCCAAGTACATCAAAACAATCTGAATGTTGTTTTCAACAATTTCATGACATAAATAATTGGCAACAAACATTACATTGCCAATGAAGCTGTTCTCGAATAACCTGTTCTACTCAAACATTACATTGCCAGTGTAACAAACATTACATTCACATATTTTCAAAACATAATCGAAAAGTCTTCATTTATACACCTCGCTGCCATATCATGTACAATGAATTAACTATCGTCACAGCTGCCTTGAATAAATCTGGCTGCATGTTCAAAATTGCACCAAAAAACATGTATACAATAACGATAAGTATATGCAAAAAAAAATATGTTCAGAACTGCGTGTTCAAATCTGCCTGCGATATCATTGAAAGAAAATGCTATTATCGATTCAACTCCTATATTGAACAAGACCAGTAATTGGATGCCTGTTTTTGGCTCTTAATCTAGTATGAATGATATGATAAATAAAAACTCTGAGTGACTGAATTGTAGGCAGAGACAACTGACGAATAACAGATACTGCAAAAGGGAATGTATTTTCTGGTTGTAAAAAATGCCAGCTGAACAAATAGTATGGAATATTATATCTGTTAGATTTGGTTCCCTAAGAATATAGGTGAGTACATCAGTAGAACATGTGAGAAAGAAAAATGCACAAATGACACCAGTCACTTTCTTACATGATGGTAATGGTGATCTGGTGTCTCAACTTCAACTGGGATCTCAACCAAGTTAGCATCAAAACATCTGAAATAAAAAATTAGAAGGGGATTATCACTGCAACTGTAGAATAACTCAGAAGTGTGCAAACGAAAATCCATTTCAAGTGTAATTCGAAGTGTACAATACTTTGTACTTTCTACATTTTCCACATGTACACGCCACATCCACCATACTTTCTGCCTCATTTCTCATTACCCCTTATAAGCAATATGGGAAAGATAAACAAGATTAACCAACCTGATCATAACGTATAGTTTGTATACTCCATCTCGTTGTTTGAACCTGGCGGCTGCAAAAATAAATAATAAACAAGATTAATAACAAACAAACAAACCCTACAAAGATAAACATACAAACTACAAAATATTCACCTGTGAGAGGATTGAGTAGAATTGACCAATTCTTCCAGGTTGTAAATCGTGAGGCATCACATTGCTTTCACGAGGTATAACATAAGGCATACACTCTAAACCCTACAAATGGCATTTGTATATAAAATCACTATTCTTGACTTAAGAAAATATACATTCATAAAACACATTGCAAAACATACTAGATTTGTGTCAATGGCCTGATTATTTTGTGTGTCATTTTTTTTTCCTTTATATTATTTTACATATATTTTCGACGGTGGATTTCATCCTTGAATTAGACCGTCGTTATTTGCTACGAACTGCTAATGGACTATGAATCTGGATGCTAGAACTAGAAATAGTGGTGCCCACTTCCAAATACCTCTGTGAATCAACATGGTCATCACCACCAACAATTTTAAGTTGGACCCTTCAAAGTAATCCATTCTTGAACTTGGCATGTCTTCTTTTCATCCTCAGTGGCGAAGTCAGCCATTTTATAGAAGGCATTGCACATCTTTTCAAATCGCACATTTTCAGGCTTCATTCCCTAATCTGAATAAACAATCTTAACCTTCGTATGAGCCCTCCTAACATCTTTCCTCCACCGCCAAACAACATAGTTATCAGGTATGACATGAATATCTCTTTCAAACAAGACTTTCAATAATGTCTGCATAAGATCCCTCTGAACTCAAACAATTGACAATTACACTTGATCGCGAAGTCGTCAACATTTAAAGAGACTATAAAATGGACCAATCGTTGCCTATCATTTATCACCAAGTCTTGTTTAATAGTTTGCAACTCACAACCACCCCATCCATAACTTCACCGACAATTCTACAACATAGATTCCCTGTTATCCCTTCTTGGAACTCTCTAAATTTATTTAAAGTATAGGCATCTTGAATTTTTTTCTCTATTGCATAAGGAGTAATGCAAGGAATCGTCCGGCTAAAAGATTTAAAGTCCAGTTTAACTTCCTTTTGGACTTTACTTCGTAGTGCATTCTCATACTGTTCTACGAATTGCTTCAATGTGGTCTTCGAATTCACATAACCATAAAAAACATTCATGCTTTCACTCCTTTGAGTTGAAGAGATCCCCGCCCAAAAAGTATTTCTTTGAAATGTTGGCACCCAATGCATCCTTTCATAGTATAATCCACTTACCCAATCATTTTCATGCATATTATATTTATCTATAAAACCATGCCAATTTTCTTCAAACTCATCATGAGACAGGGAATCATAAACTGCTCTTTGCTTTCCAAACTTGATCGCCTCATATTCATTGCAACCGGACAACTTTTCGAGCAACTTCTTCATGATATGCCACAAGCACCATTTGTGTCGTGTGCTGGGAAATACAATTTTAGTGGCCCTCTTCATTGCCCTATCTTGATCAGTGATTATAGCAGACGGAGCATTGCCATTCATACACACGAGCCAAGTTTGAAAAAGCCACACAAATTCTTCAACCGTCTCACCACATATCAATCTACATCCCAAAAAAATTGACTGACCGTGATGATTGTCCCCAACAAAAGGAGCAAATGGCATCTCATACTTATTTGTCAAGTATGTAGTGTCAAAAATAACATCATCCCCAAACTCCTTGTAAGCTTCCCTACTCCATGCGTCAGCCCAAAAAACATTTCTCAACCTACCTTCATCATCCAAATCCATCATATAAAAGAAATCAACATTATTAGCTTGCATTTTTGGAAGTAGTTACGAAGTGCCATCGCATCTCCCTCACCAAGTCTCAACTTCCTCATTTTGCCCAAATAATTGTAACAATCTTTTTGGGAAAATGGCAAATTATCATGCCCACCACCTTCAACCACACATGCCGAATAACTCTTAGTTGGTCTAATACCTGCCCTATAATTAAATTTCAGCTTCTTCTTGATATACGAGCTCATAGATCTATTCTTTTTTGTAAAATTTCGATTTACCAGGGCTAAAATCATGATTGTGATCAATTGTAACTCTTTTCACTAAAACTATTCCATCAATCCGTATATGACCTCTAATCTTAGCCTTACAACCACATTTGCTCGACCCATGCAATCCGAATACATTTTTTCCATGACCTTGTTGCTTCCCAGCCCGACCACATGAAACTAAATGAATATAGGTTTTCCATCACCATCTCTTTCAGTAGTCATTATTTTCACTGGAAATCCCTTTTATTACCATAATCATGATAATAACGTTGGAACTCATCAAGGTTGACGAATTCCATCCCATCATGGGGTTCCCTCATATCTTCTACATATTTTTCCACCAACATACATTCATTATCTTCTACACTATCCATTCCTGAAATATGTGTTATAATATACAACAGTTGAAACATAGATGCATAATTACCTACTTTATCATACAAACAGAGAGACCATACAACCCATTTTCATCATTCAAGTACACCCAAATCAAAATTAAGATGCTCGATTAAGACTACTTATCTTCTTCTACAACATTTGATGTACAAACATGTATGAATAAGTAACAAAATCAGCAACATCAAGTGAATTCATTAGTTTGCTCAAATTGGGGAAACAAATGAATTAGCAAATCCATCTAATTAAACTTCCACTAAATATAAATTGAATAAAATCTAACAATTAAGAACTTCCATTTTCAGTCAAAACCGACATTTTTAGCAAACAAAACCAAAATCACATAATGTACGACGACAACAACCCGATAAAAACCTAATTCTTCAAAATCAATTACCAAACTGTACTTCCAACTCATATCAGAACCTACTAACCTAAAAAATCCTAAATTTCCAGACACTAACAGTAGATTTGAAGTAATTAGAGTCAATAACCTCACTTTAGCCTAAACTAAAGCCACTCAAAACACCAAATTCAAACACTCTAATCAAAATCTCCACCAAATTAAACTTAAAAAAAAAAAAAACACTGAACTGCGCATTTAGAACTAGAAATCACTCACTCTCACTCAAACTCAAGCAATCAAATCTCATCCACTTCACTTCCCTTCAATTAGGGTAACAAAATCACACTGTAAACCACTAAAACCCTCTCGTTTCTTCCAAGTCAAACTCAAACAAGTTCGAAATAGTTAACTTTAGATGAGATCGAGAGAATGAGAAGGAAAAAATGACTCTGTTCCTTAGACTTTTAGCCCTACCTCAAGTAGAAACGCGAGATGTAGAAATCCCCAAAAAGAAATCACCCACAAAGAGGGAGATAATGAGAGGGAAAATAAAGTAAAACAAAGGTAGCAGCTTTACCTTTTGGGAGAGGGTGGCGATTCGTCTTCTCTTATTTGTCGAGCTTTGTTGGGGGAGATGGATGGGCTTTTCTGTCGAGCTTCGTTTGGGGAGAGAGAGGGCTTCAACATTTCTCTAGCTTCGTTTCGTGAGAGGGAGGGAGTGATTTCTTCTCTTCTCTGTTTCTGTCTGTCAAGATGGAAATGGGGAGAGGGAGACGTTCCCTCATTTTTTCCCCCAAATTTTGATTCCCTCCAATTCCTTTTTTTTTTTCTTTCTTCGAAACAGTGCTCCTGCCAGTGCGCAGGAGCCTTGATATTCACATAATTATTACATAATATATCCCTTAATTTATATATGTTTGTGTTTCGATTTTTATATTTTATAATAATTATTTCGTTTTCATGTCTTTGTGGGAATTTGAGCATGAACGATGAAATCATATGAAGGCGATAATTTAGGGAATTACAATTGGTCGATTCTAGCGATGGTACAAAGTAGAGGGATAACTATCTAAACCTAACCCTAATAAACCTAGGTCCACCTAATTTAACCTAAGCCCAAACCAAAAAATGCTAACCTAAAAACCCAAGCCCAATATAATATGAGAACCCTATTTAGCTCCCCCCATCTTAGAGAAAGGGGGACCTCATATCTTATTCTCTCTTTTTCCACATCCCTTCACCCTTTCCTCTTCTTTTTCCACGTTCTTTCTCCCCTCCTCTCTTTTCCAGCCACCACACCATTCCACCCTGCCGGCAATCCTCGCTCGATAGGAGAGCCGACAGCGATAATCCCGCCATCACCCTTCATCTCGTCGTCTCTCTCGTTCTCCCAGCCAACAACCACCTCCTCCTTCATCCCACTGAAACAGGGGGCGTGACAACCCTGTTTCACGTCATCACGCCACACAACCACCACCACCATCGAGCACCACGTTCTCCGCCATCATCCGAGCACCACCACAGCCACTTCGCGTACACAACAGTCCCTGTTTCTCATCCTTCTCGAACCGCAGCCCCTATGTCTCCCCTCTCTCGGCCTCCTTCCTGTTTACCTCTCTCTTTCTCACTGTTGCTCTCTCTCTCACGACCACCGTCGCAAACAGACCACGCGACCACCACCACACCACGCGAGACAAAGCTCGCGACAGAGCCACATACCCTATTTCCCTTTTTTTCTCGGCCTCTCTTCGTCTCAAGCTCATTCCTGCCTCCCTCTCTCGCGACCACCGTCACGACCAGACCGATCATCACCGCCACCACCTCGCGAGACAGAGCTCGCAAGCAGAAACAAGGAGCTCCTATTCCTCTTCTTCATTCTCTGGTTTTTTTTGTTTTCTTGGTGTTTCCTCACCTTCTCTCTTCTTTTGCAGGTTTTGGAGATGGAGGACGGGACAGTCGCGAGGAGCGAATAACAGAGACGGAGCAGACGCAATCGCGCTGGAGACGAAGGAGCAGCAGATCCGCGCGAATTTGGCGGGAGAAAACTGTTTTTCAAACAGTTCAGTATTTGCACCCCCGATTTCTCTAAGAGCCACCACAGTACCATTAGCAGCTCTTTTCTAGGGATTCGTGTTCGTGCAGAGATGACTTCCACTTCCATTGATGCTGTGACCACCGCTACTATGGATAGCTAAACCCTTCACCAAGGCTACGATGAAACCACAGGATTTCCTAGAGTGTGTATTTACATTTATTGTTTTCTTTATGCTTGAACGTTAAACACATTTGATTTATGATTTTCAATAACTTGCTTTCACCAACTATATCCTGATTAATTATCTAAACTAGTCGGTAGTTAGAAATACCCTTTGTTAAAATTAAAGCCTGATTTAATCAATTGATTTGAATATGTGATTGTGTGTGCTGTGAGAAGACACACAATGCTAGGGATTTAAGATTAGTTAAAATAAACCTGTGATTATGTGTGCCGTAAGAAGACACGCAATGCTAGGGGTTTATACCTTTGCTAAAATCAATTGCGAACTTAGATTAATCTTTAGGTTAATCATGTTAAATCTTGAAAACAATATTTTTGATTACACAAATCTCAAAGAACCTGTGGTGGATTCAATGCCTTGGTTTCCCTTCTCATATTCTTTAAAACTTTTTATTTTGTTTTTAATTTGATTTTTATTTATATATTTTAATTGCTGTAACCCCAATTTAAATTAGTTTAAATAAACCCTGAAATTTAATTGCAACCACAGTCCTTGTGGGATCGACCTGTACTTGCCATTGTCTACCAGTTAGACACTGTGCACTTGCAGTTATTAAAATTAGGTTAAATTAACCTATTTATTTAGGTTAGTTAAATCTGCATCAAGTTTTTGGCGCCCTCGCCCATTTCCTCGCTGATTTCCTCAACAGTTAGACAAATTGGTGCATCTACCCTAAATTCTCTAGCACCGACACTTTACTACATAACACCACCGCCTTCTTCACTCTTACCCCACTCGTCTCAAACTCTCATTCATTGATTTGTGGATCTTAAAAATGACTTCACAAAAATTGGTCAATCAAATAGAAACCAAGAAGAAATGACATTGCCTAAATTGATCTCCAGCTAGATTGAAACTCCAGATTTGCAGATCTTAAACAAATTGGAATTAATAAAATAAAAATTAAGAAAAGAGGCACTCCAAAAAAGTAGACGAGGCTTCAGCAGATACATACGGATCAAACCTCCAACAAATTTAACTAATTGGAATCACTCAAAGGTCATGGTCCTCCAACATCTGGACTTTGCGTAAGTAAGTTCATATTTATGTTTTCATAACAACACTAAACAAAGTAAACCCTTATACCTTCATCTCCTGTTCTACCCTTCTCGTCCAAACCAAACTCTTTTTACATTCCTAAGCAACTTGTGAAAAATAAATATAGCACCAACGGAGTACTATCTCAACTATATGCTCAAAAGAAAAAAATGGAGTAACAACAACTTGAAATGAGTTTTTGAAGTTCCAAATACCAGAAAACCCACCCTGACTCAATCCCCATCCTTTGTTTTCCCCTTCTTTTACCTCTATCAAAACTCTTCATTCTTCCCAGATAGAGCTCTTTGATTCTCCTTTGTTTGCTTAGCGTTTCTCTTTGTGTTTGTTCTTTTTGCAGGTCCCGACATTGTGCACTCCCATCTCTTCCACCCCTTGTTTCTCCGCCATTACTAGCCACTGCTCCTTCCACAGTCTTCATTTAATTACCATAATTAGTCGTCGCCTCCACATCAAATCGATCTTACTAACCATTATGAGCGATTACAATCCCAACTCTCCACTCATCAGTAACCACAATCATCTCATTATTCACACCCTGTTGCACCACAACCCTCCACACAACAGACTAGGGGTGGGCACGGTCCGGATTGGTTCCAAATTTTGAGGAACCTAACTCGGACCGTTTAAATTTAACGGATCCGGTTCGGTCCGGATTCCCTTATTTTGAACATTGGGACCGAACCTAACTCGAAACGTTTGGAACGGTCCGGTTCCTACGATTCCAAAATGAAAATATCAACTTAAGCAATATCTGATTGTGCACATATGAACCAAAACCTCACTAAGAAAATCATTCCACAGAAGACAAAAACTCCACAAACAAAACAGAGCCCAAGAGCAGAAAATCAAAGTTCAACAGCAGAGAAAGTATAATAAATTCATATTTTCTACCTTTTAGCTTCCTCATTTTTACGCTTAGCATTCAGTTGATGGACTACAGGCATTCAGTTGTGAAGAACTGGAAAAAAATAAAAAAATTGAGATTACTGACCAGTGATGCAATACAATAACAAACCAAAGCCTACCTTACTTTTAAGTGCTGAAGAAGCTGAACCTCGATTGTCAGGTTCTATTGCAAGGAGAACATCCAGAAGGACCATAGAGGAAGAAGGAAACTCTTTGTATGTTTCTGAAAAATGACACCTGTAAGAATGATGAGGCTTAAAAATTGATGCATTTGACAATTTTGATTTCTTCCAATACTCATCAGAAGGCGACCCACAGAGCTTAAAGATCTTGTGTAGCTGCTCAACCTATGAATTAAAACTAAGAAGATTTTATCACCAACCAAATTCAGGGGGTACAAAGAGAAGGCAGGGAAGGGCACGCAGAAGAGTAGATCGTTTTATGTTGGTGGTGGGTTGAGCTTTGCGGGAAGTTAGGGTTGATGAGGAGGAGGAGTGTGGATCTGGTTTCAGAGAGGAGGAGGATGAGCAAGTGATGGATTATTGGGATGATAGTGGGGTTGTTGGATCGAGAGATGTTTGATCAATTGTGTGTGAGGTTGAAGATGAAGGTGAGAATGAGGACCCCAACAGGGAGATGAATGTTGAAGATGTTCGATCTGGTTTCAGAGAGGAGGAGGAAGAGGAGCAAGTGATGGATTTTTTTTTCATATAACAAAAGATTGAATGAGCATATGCTTCTACTGTCCTTTTCCTAAATCTGACTCGTGTTAATTTAAAACTGTAGCTCAGTCCCCCACACACCCAGCAAGTGAAGTAAAGAGGAAGAAGATGAGTCAATTTTCTGTACTGAGTCAACTCATTGTTCTCTTCATTTTGGTGGGTGTTGTAGCAGCTGGCTGGTGAGAAGACAAAAGTCACACATGGTGACGAACTTGTGGGTTTTGCAGTAGCTGGTGAGAAGACAGAAGTCACACATGGTGATGAACATAACCATCTCACTTTCATGATTGTTCAACCCATCTTGACCTAATTAAGTCGAAAAATTTACCAAAACAACAACTACCCACCAAGATTCGATGATTCGAGGGAGAAATCTGAGTTCGATTTCTCTGCAAGATTTTCTTCCAGCATCCCTTCGATGCCATCCGAATCTATGAGATCCGATGATGAGCTCTTCTTGAATGGCTAGATCCGCCTGATGAAACTCTCATATCACTTGCAGAGGCATTAGATTCTTGCTCCATTGCTGCATCTAGACGAAGAGGATGATTGTTCAAGAGAGTTTCAGTTCGTTAAACGAGTAAATTCAATAGTGAGAGGCAGAGATTTGAGACTCCATAATCGGTCTCTTCATCGGAGCCAGATAGTTTTCTCCTCTTGGAGAAAGTGGGGGTGTTGAAGGAGGCAGAAGGGTTGAGAAGGTGGCTGTGTGGAGGAGGAACTGAAGAGAAGAAATGGTTGGTAAAAGTGATGATTAATGTAATGTAATTGTGATTTGAAACGGGTCCAATCCGGACCGTTTCTTTTTAAATAATAGGAACATAGTCCGGACTGTTTTATAATGGATCCAGACCGTATCTAAATATGCAAAATTAAAATTCGGACCGTTTAGAGAAAAATGGTCCGATTTGATTTGAATCCGCGGATTCTCAACCCGTTTGCCCACCCCTACAAGAGACTACCCAACTCACAATCCCCCATATTATCTTCACTCAACACATTCATCTCTTATCAATTTTTCGAGCTCATTATTGTTACACCTCTAAACTTATGGACATGTGAGAACAAACCACAACTTCTCTACCAATCCCACACCCCAACTCGTCCGCACATTCCCCTTCGTCCAATCACACACACCTCCATTTCAATTCCTAACTTCATTTTTATAACATTCCATCAGCTTCTCTACCTATGGACTCAACAACACCCCCGCCCCACATCACTCTACCTCAGATCAGACCCAAAATGCTCATACGAAACAATTAATTCGTTCGTAGTCTTGAATCTCAACTGGAAAATACTTGACCCTCCCCACTATTTATTTTGACCCTCGTCCAGCTTGCAATTCTAACAGCATACCTTCATGTGGTCGCCAAATACTTCCACCGTCAAAAGCTCCGAAAGTAGGTATTTGCTTACAGAATGGTTCTTTGGTGGGATACCATGAACCCTTTCCACATTGAGCACCTGCCAAACAAACAAGACACCAACAACTACTATTCGGTTGTTGGTTTCCTCAGGACCTTGGGTACTATTTGGTTGGCTGGTTTCTCTTAAGAAATTGGAAGAAAGTTATGTTTCCATTAATTTCTCCATGGTCTCTTGTTGGATCCGATTTCACGAATTTCCCATTCATAAAATCTCCTTGAACGATCTGCAAACATTAGCATCACGTCTTGGTGAGTTCATGGAAGTGGATGTCAACTCACTGGTCCAAGAAAATATTTTGTATATTCGATTCAAAATCTGGCTTGACACAGCTAAACCACTTCCTTGTTCAATGGAAACTAACTTTGGTGTACTGGAAGGAAGATCTTACCTTGTAAAATTTTGCTACGAAGATGCCCATAATTTTTGCTTATGTTGCGGATTAGTGGGCCACATTTTCAGTGAAGTGTGCCCATTGTTCTCCAAAGCATGCACATTTTCAGTGAAAACCAGGATAAATATCTAATTGAAGGTAAGAAAAAAATCAAAAATTTATGAACATAATAAGATCCTAATACATTTCATTGAAAAATGTTTATATGAAGCTCAAATTTTGTACGAGTTGGTTAGTGGCATATATTTTCATTGAATTCTTTAGTTATTATTTTAGATATTAATTTCAAATATTTTTTGGTTGAAGGTTTTACGCCACTTGCAAACAAACAATTCATTGCTTTAATGTTTGCAATTACATATAAAATTGAATTGAAAACAAAAAAGTAGGGGAATATCACAATGACAAAATTGTATACACATAAAGAAATTATATGCTCTGATACGACCAAAATAAATTTTTATTAAACTAAATAATTTTTTAATATTTGCAATTACTATAAAATTGTATTGAAAATAAAAAAATTAGAGTTAAAAATAATAATTATCAATAACCAACAAAATGTATAGTGAATAGCCATAAAAATATATGCACTCGATGAGTATCGAACTCGAGTGGTTTACAAAAATTTTGAAATTTCCAACCACTACACCAATAAAAAGATATAAAGCTAGGTGAATGAACAATTTACATATTGTATTATACATTATAAAATTAAAATTTTTAATGGTTAAGTATATAATAAAATTATTTTAAAAGTTGAGGAGGGGGGGGGCAGCTACAAATATCGCAGGATGAAAATATCCGAGAAGACAATCTAACTACATAAAGGTATCCGAGAAGACTGGAGCGAGCAAGAGCAGGATGAAAATATCATGATCAACGCTTCCGTGGACATACCTCTCAAATATGGTCTGTGGTGGTACCAAATCATCAACCAGGAGTACCGCAAAAGTTTACTGCCAACTCACAAGCTCGACCTGATCAATCAAAAGAATTTAGGACAAGTATCAGGTGGACTCGAAACACATACGACTTCCCATGCAAGGAAAACAGGAATATTTGGGAATCAATGGCCTACTTTGATAGGCCATGTCCAACTCCACCCCAACCCGGATGTCGCCTTCCAGCGCAAGGTGAGGCGACTGAGCTAATCGAGAGGTGATGGAGGCGCTCGGACATTGGCTGTTGTTGCTATCTCTAGAATTAAACATTCAGGAACAATGATAGGGCACCGACACATGAACGACGAACTCTTCCCTTGGGAAAGAATCCGTAATACTTCTCCGCAATATGAGAAAAAATTACGAGATCTCAACAGATCAACTACGTGCCCACCCAAAGCAGGTGACCACGCATAACAACTATCGTCATGCCTGATCAATGCAAATGTTAGAACATTCAGAGACTCCAGAGATGAAGATCCACCTTCAGCCTTTGAAAAATCCAAAACATTTTCTTCAAACAAGAACATTACAAGAGATAAACTCTGCGAAAGATAAAGCCTACAACGATTGAAAAACTCCATTATATAGGCATAATGGTTCACCAAACGAGCGCTCCTGCATTAACTGCCAAGCATTGAATACTGTATGGGAAGTGAAGAGACGACGACTCTCGAGGAAGTTGCGCAGACCACGTTTGTTCAATTAATGGCGCTGCACGCAACCCTATTAATTAAGGGGGAGTGATTGGTACTCATTTACCCCGCAGGTTATGTCGTACACGTGCCACCACGCGATCTATGTCGTACATGTAGCGCAATCGTACAAGAAATCCTAATTATTCCTCACGAGTCCAAAGGATCAGCCCACCATTCAAACAATATTCTGTTACATGCTTGGCACGAGCACAAATCCAAATCATCTTTGAGGCATGGATCGTACCTACGGATCACTATTTGTTTTAAAGTAATGTTGTCCACACATAGCGCGACACTAGCGAACATGGGTTCACACGCCCTCAAATGGGCGGAACCCCTCTTCAACCGGGCAAGCTTAGTCAGCCAAAGCTGATGACGACAACTTCTGGTACGTCCCGACACCTAGTCTGCCCATTGTGGATCCCGATGGTTTAGGAAGTGGGAGTCTAATCAATGCTATCATGCTTGGTGATAACAACTTGCTAGGGATTACTGCCCCCTTTGCGGCCCATGATCGCCTAACTTGATTAGGTAAGCCTAGCTGGTGACGACTGGCAATAAAAGCTTCTGATCAAATACCAGACCTGTATTCTGACGGCTTCGAAGGTGGGAGCCTAGTCAGTCCTAAATTGATTCCGACGGTTTGCCACGGGACCACTGCTTTTCAGCGTGGCCGTCAAATCACCAACCCTAGACTTGTAGCCCCCACTGCACGGGTGTAGATAGTCTATAAGGTGGGAGTCTAGTCAGTCGCAAATTGATTCCAACGATTCTCCACTAGACCACTATTTTTCAACGTGGCCGTCGAAAACTCCCAAATTTGTATCTTGATGCGCATAGGTGTAGATGATTTAGACGGTGGGAGCCTAGTCAGCCTCGAACTGACTATGACTGATTGCTACGGGACCACTGCTTTTTAGCCTGGTCGCCAAACTTCTTTACCTCGAATTTGTAGCCCACCGCGCGGGCGTAGATGGTTCGAAAGGTCGGAGACTAGTCAGTACTGATGTCGATGACTTGCCATTGGATTACTGCTCTTCAGCGTTGTCACCAAATCTTTACTCCCCGAACCTGTAGTCCATATTGTTAGAACACACATGGTTCAGAAGGTGGGAGCCCCAAGCAGCTCGCCACGTGACCACCACTCTCCTTCAAACCAACGGCCGCAAAGTTGAATCTAGTTGAGTAAGTGTCTTCATGTTCAAACAGACTGCTCATTGTAATATCAGCAAAGGCCACTAGTGTCGATACATAGATCATCCAGCCAATGCCCAGGTAAATGCTGCATAGAATATCAACCCGAGCTTACGACACTTGACTCGACACAAATGCTCTAACGCATACGCTTAGCCATCGCAACTCGCCCATAGCAACAGCTGTAGCTGTAGACGACCAATCAAACAAGCAAGGCAAGATTCAAGTAGCTTACTTTGGGGACAAGACACAACTCGGGCGACCCAACCCTAGCTAAAATGTCCGCAACGTGCCTACTATCGGACATGACTATGCAACAATGACTCTAGGTCATTTGCAATATAAAGCAGTCAAGCTCTCTAATACAAACATACCACTTGGCGTCCTATTGATTTGACCAGCCTATGTCAAAGCAAGACAACAAAACAAATTGAAAAACATGCAATAGAGACAACATGCACAAAACTGATAAAACTGTTTTCATTAATGGTCAGAACGGAAAGGGTACTAGTATACAAAGTTTACTCCTTATCAGGAGAAGGTACAAAAACAAAAGTGCTAGACCTATTGGAGCAGGAATTACGCCCGCACGCACCACGACCTGGGCATCAGGGCCCGAACTGTCCTCCTCATCCGATGACGCAAAGACAACAGATAAATCTACATACGACATCTTCTTGTAACGTTCGAGGTCCCATTTCGGATGCTCCTCATTCATCAACGCCAACAACTCCAACCTACCGTGTACAACCCAACAGAACTCGCATCTGCCTTGTTCCTACAAAAACTCTTCTTCCCCTGCCTTCGAGTCAGCAAGGTCACGCTCCAACAGCTCCAACTTGCCAGTTATTGCGTCAACCTAAGACTGCTCCATGGCCAGATTACTCTTCACATCACTGATCTCATGCCACTCCAGTTTGAGCTAGTCCTCAGCCTTCCTTGCCTCTCGAGCATTGAAATCCACATCGGATTCCAGTTGTTGCTTCTGAGCAGCCTAGTCGGCCTCCTTTGAAGCATTCTCTTCAGTAAGAAACCACAATTTAGAACATGCTTTAGCCGCAGCTTCCTGCGCAACCTCTACATCTTGGCGGATCCGACTCAACTCCTTTTTAAGTTCATCTCTCTCGGACATTGCCTATGCCAGATCATGCTCAAGGGTCTCTAGATGAGCCCTCTGAGTCTCAGCGGCCACAGTTGATTCAACCTTTTTTCCTCAGCCTACTTCTGTAGTTGCTCAATTTCATAGAGCGCATCAGAGTACAACGCCTGCATGTGCGAGAAGACACGTTTTATGGTGTATACCCTCTCACGAGCCACCTCAACTTTCGTCCCAGCAACAACCAATTGGCTCAAATGAGACATTCTCAACATAAGTTACTTTAAACCCTTATCCATACACCCTTCCAACGTATCCTCCTCGGGTTTCAGAGCGCAATTCATCAGCCAGCTATGACACCTGCTTATATGCTTCCTCGAAGCATACTCCACATCAAACTCATGGTCTCAGACCTGAGAACTCATCCTCACCAATTTTGGTGCAAACAGGCTTACCTGCACATTCGGATGAAGCTTTCCCTAATCAGGAATTAGGTCGGCACCACCCTTCGTAGTTGCCACCGTTCCCAGACTCTCCTCCGCAAACTTTCCCTTATCACAAGCAAAAGACCATTTAGTGCAAGACGACACGACAGAGTCCAGAGGAAGAGGAGGAAGCGAACTATCCAAAGGACCCTCCAACACTTTTAGTTGTGGTCTGGAACACGACGACGGTGAACAACACGAACTACAAGAAACTTGGTCGGTGACACGACCACTTTTAGACGGCACACCAATGGGACGATTAGATTCTACAACCTCAAGTGGATATTCATAGAAGCCTTCTACTAGAACAATCCCGCACGAATTAGCACGCTCATTCAAAGCTTCAGCCTGCGCATCACTGAGATTTCACTTGTTTTCAATCCCTGCAGACCGCAGGTAATCCTTCTCCCAGCTGAACACATCAGTGTCCGCCAATCAGACTCATTCACTTTTCCTACTGGAATGAGTTGTGCTAAAGGCAACCCAGTCGTGACACGGGACCTCTTCGAACTCACGAGTGAGGCAAGCGTTGCAGACGGTTCCTTCACATCAAACAAAATGGGAGCTCGGACGGGCAAGTACAACAGCTATTTGCTTCCAACTAGGAAGCAAATACCAGAGTACATTCCACACATGGATACTCCCTTCTACAGATTTATCTTGGATTGGGAACAATCTCCTGCGTATCTAGGGGGCACAGGGCTAATATGGAACTTCTCTTTTACAACACGAGTTTTAATTAGAGAAGGATATCCACGAAGATCTCATTCCTAAACTACGCCTATGATGGCCTGATAGAACCAGAACTCCTGCACTATAAATAAGACACGAGGTTGGTAATCTAAGGTACGCTACAAATTTCTTGTTTACAACATTATGCCTTCCTCAGATCCCTATCTAGCTTTAGCATCATAGTGCCATCAGCCACCACAACTGTGGTCAGTGGCTCACGTGCGTTACTTGTGTAGGTTAGAAGGTTAGCAAGACTAGGTCAAAGCAGAAAGTGGAAAACAACTACATCAGTCACCCTTAACTTCTATCAAACCTTCTCAAGGCATTCAGCAAGGGGATTTCATTTCCACTATCTCTTCATTCTGTTAGCAGAAGCCCTCTCCCGTGTCCTGGCCAGGCTGAATCTAATGGTTCATCAAAAACATCACTATCAAATGACAACCCTCGTCCATTAGCCACTTGCTATATGCAGACAACCTCATGTTGTTTTGTCGGCCTTGTTAACGAAAGCTCATTCAGTTAAATACCTCCTCCAACAATACTGTATTGCTTTGGGTCAAGGAGTCAATTATGAAAAATCCTCAATTTTTAATAGTTTCAATTTTCACCCAAAACACTCTAAGATAATCACTAATATCATGGGTTCAAAAATTTTCAACCCCAAAGACAAGTATTTAGGCTCTCATCTTCTTCTCTAAAAAAAGAAAGTCAGTGAGTTCCAATTCTTAATTGATAAAGTCCATTCTAAGCTCTCAAGCTGAAAATCCAAGGTGTTTTTCCAACCAGGGAGAACTATTATGATCAAAGTTGTCCTCAACTCAATCTCAGTTTACACCATGCAAAATTTTCTCTTTCCGTGCTCCATTTCCACCAAAATAGATAATCTGACCTGTAATTTATGGTGAAAAGGTATGACGGATTGCAAAGCCAAACATATATGTACCTGAAATCACATTTCGTAGCCTCGCCATCTGGTAGGCTACATATTACTTCAAATATGAACAAAAATCTTGCCTTCATGGCAAAAAACATGTCCCAAATCTTTTCCTCTGCCCTTAATGCCAGGGTTCTTAAACTTAAAGCCTTCTATTTCAACAAGAAAAACATTGCCCAAATATCAAAAGCTCCGGCCATAGCCTTATTTGCTTGGTGCGAAAATCTCACAACCCTGACTAAAATGAGAAATCATATGCTCTTGCAAATTCTGTCTAGGGACTCAACATATCTTTGGAGAGATTGCTGGGTCAAACTAGGACTATTGCTGGGTCAAACTAGGACTACTGTTGGCTAATTGTATCTTTGACACTTCAAATCCTTATTTGCCCACTTCAATTCCTAGCTTGTGGACAAATCCTATAGATCTCAACCCCCATTGGAATGATGTCTTGATTAATTTCTTATTCCTTGCCCGAGTGGCGAGAGACCTTCAAGACATCTTAATCGGATCCTCAAAATTTCTTGACAGGCTGATTTGGCTCCCATACAAGAATGAAAACTTCTCTATAAAAAGTGTGACCAAAGCCTTCACTATGGAATGTCTTGAAGGTTCCTCATCTAATGCTTCAATTCCCTCCTTTGATTTGAAACTTTTCAAAACTATTTGAAGAGTTTTCCCCCCTCCAGGTGCCCAATTCTTACTCTAGAAGATTCTCCTCAACATCCTTCCTACTATAAGTAATCTGGTTTGCCTCCACACACCAATTGAGATTTGTGTATTTTTTGCAAAGACCACACAGAGGATGTTACCCATTTGTTCTTCTTCTATCCTATCATTCATCATCTCTTGCGACTCTCTCCCATCCCAATTGATTGGAGCAATGCAAACTTCTCCAACCCCACTGCCCCCATTTTCCTCAATTTCATGTGGATTACCGCTAAAGCCCACTGTGATTACAGTGAAGAGATGCTATCCCAATTCGTGGCATTTATTCAAACTATATGGAGATCTTGAAACCATTATACTTCCTTACAAAGTCAATTTCTGCCCTAAAAAATTCCTTTATGTTTTTTACCAAACTTGGAAAACTTGGCATCATCAATGTTTTAATACCCACTCCAATTTCAGTACTGAAGGCCCGGTCTTTGTTCATCACATTATTGAAACAACTGTTATAGACTCTAGACCACACACCTTCCCTACTAGGTTGGACCCATGTATCTTTGGCCCTCTTACTACACATGCAACCATTTACATTGATTCTATTCATAATCAAATTCAGTCAGTTAGATATCATAGACTTACTTTTAGATCCTCTCCACATTGTCCCATCCCCAACCCCTGGACCCAGATACAATTATGGCTACTTATGATTCAAGCTTTTGCCTCAACTCAGCAAGGAGCCATAGGAATTTTCATGGTCAATTTGCCAGGCGAGGTTCTTGCTCGGGTGGCAGGTCCAATTGCAAGAAAGGTGCTGGATAGTATGATGGCTAAATGCCATGCAGCCGAGGCGGTCATTTTGCTCATCCAAGCACATTAGTGGAGAACATGACTCATGCTAGGCGATTCACAGATGCTTAATGGTATTTTGTTAGATGATTAGCATAATCCTTGAAAAACCATATGCTAGAAATGGTACCATGTGTCGTTCATAGTATCCAAAGACTTCTTTCTACTCATAGACTTTGGTTTTGTAATTATATTATTAGGGATCTCAACTGTGAAGCTCACACATAAGCTACTAATGTAGGACATCAGATTGTATCTTTATTTCGTAATATCTATGCAATATGTTTTTAACAGAAAAAGAAGAAGCTATATGCTCCAAGCGTTTTACAATTATGAGATCCAATAAAAACCATGCTCAACATTTAAAAATAAAAGAAAAACGATATAGCCCTTGTTAAGGTTTGTTTAATATATCTTGCAATCTCTGCTTATGTATGTGGTCAGCAAAAAGTGCCTCTTATTTAATTATTTGTTGTTGCCGAAGTGCAAAGATAGGATGTAAAATTGGCATGTGCCTAAAACAAAAGCAAAGGGTTCCTGTGACATTAAGTCTCATTTTCTATATCTTAGTGGTCTACGAGAAAAACATGGAGAGTATAACATTTTTTTCCAGTTCCAAATATTACCATCATTATTTATCCCATTTTCATTTGTTTTATATCATTTGAAGAAAAACTTCAAGTACTATATCATTGAAAATGGAAAACTTTAACTCCGGCTGTATGTTTGGTTAGCCATTTTCCTTGGAAAATTGAATCTATTTATCTTGTTATGCACATTTTCGTTGTTTGATTGTTTATTTATTGACAAGAAATCAATTCTTCATAAGACTATTTTCTGCTACTAGGGGTTGGCACGGGATGGGACGCGATGAACATCATCCATATAACATCCCGTTAATTTGGGAAAGAGACGGGATAGACTCATCCCGACCTCGTCCCATCCCAAACGGGTTCGGAACAGGATGATATCAATAGGCAATAAAAAATGTTGTAAATGTGCCAAGCATGAGTTCATTTGTACAAGTTGCGGAGACCAATTTGCCAAAATTTTGCTGAAACTTTTGTGTAATTCACTTGCAGAGACCAATGGAAATAAGAGCCAAACATTGGGCTTTCTAATAATGTGCCAAATAAAAAAAAAACTCCAAGATGAAGTTTATAATTACAACCAGATAAGCCATACAACATGTAAAATATTAGGGAATATATGTTAGAAAAGGGGATGGACAAAATGTGAATGAGAGAGAATATGTTGGTGATACAATCACATGATCAATATGTATCTTAGAAGAGTGATGCTAGGCGGCGAGGAAACGGGCGAGGGAGGGGGGTTAGACCCCCCATCCCCCTTGAGATTCACATGGGCACGCATCTCGAGGAGGACGGAGGGTCACACCCCCTCCCTCGCCCGTTTCCTCGCCATTTAGAATCACCGATCTTAGAATGCTTATATAATCATAGAGTGACTTGTGCTTATATCATCATTAAGTGAATATGTATCTCAAATGATCAATATGTATCTTAGAATGCTTATATCAAATTGCCAATATGTATCTCATAATATGATGATATTTGATCTAAAGAAAGAATTACACTCCTAAAAATATATTACAATTATTAATAATAAATATTTAAAAAATCAATTGGGACGGGATGGGCAGGATTGAAAATCTCCATCCCGATCCCATCCCATTATGGGACAGGACGAGATCGGGATGGGATTGATCAATCCTAATAAATTTGAAAAAATCGGGACAGGATGGGATCGGGATTGTGGGATGGGATGCCCACCCCTACCCACTACTCATGTGAATCCAAGTCTGAGGGGAGGCCTCAGAGTCAAATTCACAAAAACGGTTTCGATTTTCGTTTATGTTTTCCTTGCAATCAAAAACACACCCTGGCTGAGTCAAAATATAAGAGAAAATTTGCGGAATGAAAGTGAATAAAAATGGTCGAGAGAAGGGGATGGAGGTTGGAAGATACAAGAAAGATTTGTGGTAGAAAATCAAGTGAAGCTCGTTTTTGTGCAAGATGTGCTTTTGTTTCATCCCCTTGAGAGCAAAACCTAATTGACCATCTCATTCTCTTTGAGGAATGGCCAAATTTTCATTTCATGTGGCAAATCTGGCCACTTCATTCACAAGCGACTAAAGAGTCAATGTTTAGGTAGGCCATTGTCATTAATAGCACTAAGTTTTTTTTTTTTTTTTCTTAAATAGCATAGTTTAAAGTTTAGGTGTGGTGAGGGACAGTCTATGGAGGCATGTCATTTGGCTTATAAGAATATGCACGAAAATTGTTCGATTATTGCATCGAAAAGAGTTCACCGTAGGCCATTCAGTAGTTAACGTAACATACTTGGTTAAGACAATGGTAGTTTTCAGTTACAATGTTTTTGACATCATTAGTACACTAACATTCCATCAAGTAGAAAAAAAGGAACCAAAGTAGATCACTACTCCCCTGCACAATACCAGGTTCAGATTTCCGGCAAACAAGGGACACATAACAGAAACTGAAAATTATTGTTAAAAACATGAACAACTCTCATGGTGAATAAACAAAATCGACCACATGAGATGCATGAATGGTTTAAGACCCAAATTGATATTTTCATACAAAGAAACATGGGGTACATACAGATATTGAAGATGTATACATGGCCAATTTCCTTTAAGTACAATAAGCTAGTGGACCACAAGACAATAGCTCCCATTGCCGCTTTTATGGAGACTTGGCTGAATAAAGGAGGCAGATCGAAGTGGCCTTTATATAGTTGAAGATGCTAGGAAATCAGGTTTTGCAATCAGGGTGGCGTGGCGTGATCTTGAAATAATGATAAAATTCTCTAAGTGTTTATGTGTATCTCAAGGTTGTAAAAAACCTCATCTAATGATGCCACATCATCATCCTGGTTGTAGAATCTGGTTGCAAAACATGGTTCCCTAGCCTCACTCTTATATAGTAGGTCTCATGGATGTAGAACCTTCACAAACCGTAAATAGACTGAGAAACTGAGCGAGCCAAAACTAGCCCATGTCCACCCTTTCCACCTAGGATTAACACCATTTTAAACAATTTTTTTAACAAAAATTTATTAAAAAAACTGAACCCAATATCAACTTAGGATAAAGTTCTGATATCAGCAACCATAACTCAATGATATTTGTCTCATTTTAGTTTTACGATTAGGGGCAAGTTTAAACAATCACTCTTTACATTTGGGTAATGAGCAAATTATACTCGATCATTCCACCCCATGCAACCTCAACATGAATGTTATACCAATGGGTTCTTTGGATTTGCATGTGTATCTCAATCAAACTGCTATCAGTACTTGTTTTTTAGACCATGTAACTGGTGTGTTTGCATATTTTCCATTTGTTAGCTTTCTTAGATTCATCTCCAAAGGTTCACTACAACAAAAATAATATATAATAGCAATTTTTTTATGGCATTAATAAGTAAATGCTATCATATAGTTGGTTATCCATAGCAATCATTATAAAAATGCTATCAACTCACCAAAATGCTATCATATAGTTGGTTGTACATAGCATTCCTTATAAAAATGCTATCAACGCGCAAAAAATCTATCTTACAATTCAAAGAGGGGTTTTACTGTTCACAAACACTGTAGACAGTGTGTATGTCCTACGTGGCACCTAAATTCTCTTTATGTTGATGGCAACAACTTAAGACCACAAACCTCTCCCCCACATACAAACTCAAAGCTCCCACAGGTTAGCACTCAAAGCTCTCAAACACTGGAACTCCCTTCTCTCACACAGGTTAGCACTCAAAGCTCTCAAATCTTCTAAAAATCCCTCTCTCAAATCTCTCGAATCTCTCTATCATTTTGCAAATCCCTTTCTAAAATCTCTTTGTCATCTTGCAAATCCTTCTCTCACAGGGCAAAAAAAACCCTTCTCACACACTCACGTAGTTGCATCTCTCTCATCTTGCAAATCCATCTGTGAGTAGCTCTCTTTCTCTATCACGCAACTCTATTGCTCTCTCTCACGCAGTTCTTTAGGGAACAATGGGTTGATTTGGTTTGTTTTTCTTCTCTCTTTAATTTTCAATCTCTTGCAATTTGTAAATTTAGGGCTTCTTTTCACCCCTATTTAATTTAGGTTTTTTTTTTTGGTTGAAAATCTACTCTACAGTTTGTCTCACAGTTCTCTCTCACGCAACTCTCTATCCGTTTCGATCACCTAACCAAACTGATCAGCCCCTCCCTCTCCGCCTTCAATTTCTCTCCGGGTAAGGTAATTTTCTATGTTTTGATTTTTATTTTCATTGTTTAGAGTGAATTGTGCTGAATTTTAGGTTTATGGTGCACAAACCCTTTTGTCAAGAGTGTATTTTTATGAATGGAAACGCCTTCATGTACAATGCTTTATAGTTGGGAAGCCATCAGTCAATGGAAATTGAGAGGTGTAGAACACTTGATGGATCAATTTTCTTATATTGATTATATTTCTAATAAAGATAAAGACAATGTTATTGATACAAATTTTTTTATTGTTTACAGTGAGTTGTATTAAATTTTAGGTTTATGGTGCACAAACCAATTTGTTGAGAGTGTAATTTTTATGAATGGAAATGCCTTCATGTATAGTCCTTTTTAGTTGGAGGCCATCAGTCAATGGAAATTGACAGGGGTGAAACACTTGATGGATCATTTTTTTTTATATCGATTACATTTCTAATAAAGATAAAGACAATGTTATTGATACAATTTTAATTTTAATTGTTTATAGTGAGTTGTGTTGAATTTTAGGTTTATGGTGCACAAACCCATTCGTTGAGAGTGTATTTTTTATGAATGGAAATGCCATCATGTATAGTCCTTTTTAATTGGGAGGCCATCGGTCAATGGAAATTGAGAGGGGTGGAATACTTGTTGGATCATTTTTTTTAATATCGATTATATTATTAATAAAGATAAAGACAATTCTCTCTCTCATGCAACTCTCTTTATGTTTTGATTCACCCAACCAACGGATCCGCCCCTCTCTTTGATCTCTCTCTTGGTAAGGTAATTTTCTATAGTTTATATGTTTCATTTTTTATTTTTATTGTTTATAGTGAGTTGTGTTGAATTTTAGGCTTATGGGTCATTGATTGGTTCAGCTTCAGTTTTTTTCTCATCATCTTCCACCGCCTCCTTCATCCTCAGATCAATAACTTTCTCTCGCTGATCTCCCATCATGAAGGCTAAGGTAAGTAAAGCTTTTCTCTACACCAAATCGAGAGGAGAGAACCATCTAGGCAGACCACCGTCGGATCACATCAGATCCTTTGATCGATGCAAGTAGTCCTTTACACTCAACCGTTCCATCTCCGAATCCTTCAGAGCTTTCGAAATTGCCTCCTTGGTAACAGTAGCAGAGTTGGTGTTGTGGAATTGATCGGGTTTGACCGATTGATCTGAGTTGAGAGTGAGTGATGATTTGATCTGATTTGTGTTTTTTGGTGGTTTTGCAGTGGAAGAAAAAGATAATGAGGAAGTTGAAGAGGAAGGCTCGGCCAAAAGATGAGATAGCGATCTTTAGGTTGTAGAGCGAACGAACATCAGGTTGTTATCTTATCTTTTGATTTTGTTTTCTCATTTCCAAGTAGAAGCAGAAGTTTCATTTCCTGTTCTCTTTAGGTTGCTTTTAATTAAAAATGAATTAAAAAAAGAGTGTGGGAATTGCGAAAATTCTAGGGGTCGAGGGAGGGAACGAGGGAAAGGGGCGAGCACCTTGAGATGAGCGACATCACGCATCTCGAGGTTGATGTGTCATTTCGAAGCGGATTTGTGGTTACCACCCATCCCTCGCCCCTTTCTCTCGCTTCCTCCCTCAACCCCTAGCAAAGCTCGTGGGAATTGATTAAGAGAGAGAGAATGGGTCGGCGCCTTGGTGGGTTTGGTTAAATGAGTGGTGCCTTGGAATTTGGATTGGGGATTAATTAAACCGTGGGGATTAAATGGTGGGTTGGTTGGGATTAAAAAAAGAGAAAAAGAAAAACAAAAGCCTTGGTCTATTCGGTTCGGTTGTTTTGGCTATGTGAAAAACAAAAGTTAAACCGAACCGAATCAGCTCGGTTTAGTTCGGTTTTTTATGTTCGGTTTTTGTGTTTCTTAGTTCGGGTTTCCTTAGTTAGTTTTATGCTTGGTTCAGTCGATTTTCAGAAATTGATTAATACCTCTACTTTAGACCCGAAGTATTTCGAGTTCAATGGTCGCCCGCTTGAACGGGAATTTAGTCCACTTCGTAAGTATAATTTCGTCTTTATCTTGCATTGTGTCGATTCTATGCTGATCTTTACGTGTCTTCTCTGTAGGGAGATTCCCCACTATTCCTCTTTCCTCGGAAGAGGAAGCTGATGTGAATGCATTCTGTGGCATGCCTCGAATAAGAGTGGAGGATGTTAACGCACTTCCAATTTTAGTCGCAGTGAGTTATAGGCTCATTGGCATGTGGCTCCCATTATTTTCAGAGTGCCGAAGGTTCAATCTGCAGGTGGAACTCCTTCCAAGAATAGGAAGGCCTTGGCAGGTAAGGTTTCCAATCCATCAGACACAAAGAGGCTTTCTGAGACGCTTGCTTCCTTGATAGGCTCAAATAGGTCTTGCACTGGGGCTAAGCCTGCTTCCAAATGGTCTGCTCTGTTGAATGAGGAACGTGATTCTGACCTATCCGCCAAGGCGAAGGTTGCGGCATTTGATTTGGAGAAGGACCACTTGCGGCTAGTAGGGGTTGATGACGTGTCGAAATTGAGTACCGAGCAGGCAGAAGATTGAATACGAAGCTAATGTTGGCTGGTGTGGCGGCTTATACTAATACTGACCAATCCAGGCCTGTTTTACTGGATGGTCCTGATAAATATTTGTCTAAGGCTCCTGAGTTCCTTCGTCTTGCTGGTGGATCGTTCAACAGTGGCCATTGCAGTGTGGACCCTCCTTCTTGTAGTTCGCATTGCCCCTCGTCTCACTCTTAGACCATATATTGAGATAACGGAGGGTTTGATAAACTATTCACTTCATTCTCTCCATTCATATTCTACCAAGCTGGCTCACAATAGAAGGTCGGTTGTTGGTTACAAGGGGAAGGTGATGGATGAGGGCCCAAGTGTAGTGAAGACTGCAAAGACGATGTTGGTGTAATTCCGCATCTGGGAGAACTTCATACGGATGCGCAGATGGGTCTGTTTGCTTTGGATGTAGTAAAAATGAGCAACCAGGGTTGGCACCAAGAGATTGACATTGATTATGCTTCGAGGAAGCATATCAGCAGATGTTATAGCTGGCTAGTAAACCGTGCTTTAGAGCCATAGGAGGATGGGAAAGCGTATGGATAAAGGGATGAAACATCTTATGTTGAGGATGTCGCATCTAAGCCAACTGGCCGTCGTTAGGATGGAAGTTGAGGCGGCTCGCGAAAGGGTGTGTACCATGGAGCGCGTCTTCTCTAATATGCAGAAGTCGTATTCTAGTGCACTCTTTGAGATTGAATCACTGAGAAAATAACTTGAAGAGAGGAGGTTGGAACAATCAGCCACCGATGATAAGGCCCAGAGGGTTCGTCTAGAAGCCCTTGAGTCTGATTTAGCAGAGGCGGTGTTTGCCATAGACAGATCTACAGAAGAGTTGAACCTGGCCCACCGTGGCTTAGAGGTTACGTAGGAAACTACGACTAAAGTGCACTCTGAGTTATGGTCTCTTACTGAGGAGAATACCAGGAAGGAATCTGAGCGGGCTGTCCAAAGGAAATATTTATAGGCCGATGATGAATTCAATGCTCGAGAAGCAAAAAAGTTGGGAAGCAGCTCCTTCTGGTGCAGAATGAACTTAGCGCAGTTAAATACAACTTGATTACTGAGCAGTCCCAGACTGACGCGCAGATAGGCAAACTGGAGCTTCTGGAGCATGAGCTTGCTCAAGCAAACACGCGCGAGGAAGAGTTTCTCAAGGTGAAAGGCATGTTTAAATTCCGCATGATCGTGCATGGAAGGTTGGAATTGCTAGCGTTGATGAAAGAAGAGCATCCGGACTGGGACCTTTCTTACTACAGAAAGGTGTCCTTTGTGGATTTCGGAGAGATCTGTAAGCTGTCAGAGGAAGAGGGCGATCCTGATAATGGCCCTCAGGTTGAGGCACGCACGGACGCAGCTCATGCTTCTTCTCCTATTAAGATTAGTTCCTCTGTATTTGTACATTCTCATGATGAGGAGTAACTTTTGTACATATGTACCTTTTGTTTGGACTATTAATGAAAACAAGTTTCTTTTGATTATAATTCACACTAGCAATCTATTTGATCCCCCAGTTGAATGTTTTCCATTTTGCCTTATCGTTTTATTTTGACGTAGGTTTTGTTGGGATAGTAGGGAACCATGTGGTCTATCCATTGTTGAGAGCTCGACCGTTTATGCAGTAACTAATTTTGACCTGTACTTCCATGAGATCTCAGAGTTGCCACCGCGTAGTTATGCACAGTATTGAGCATTTTGTATGATGTGGATGGTTGGCAGTGGGTTACTTTACCCAGGCTGCAGCTCACCATGGAGGTAAGTCGTCAGAGGCTCAAGTTATACGTTGGACCGTCGGTTGCGGTGTTGGCATGAATGAACTGTTATAGTCGAGCACATGCATTGTTGTCTGTAGTTAAGAAAAAACGTTGGCTCGAGTTAGGTTTCGTAAATTCAGGCTGGTCTCCCTTGTAATATTCATCTGTGCTTAGCGGATTAGTTTTCGAGTCGGCTTAAATGGCAATTACTGATAATGGGATGTCAGCCCATGCGAGCATTGAAGACGATGATTGAGCTGCAATCAGATTCGACAACCACTGTCCTGTGGAAGAGCTACACTGTCATGTGGAAGAGCAGTGGTTCTGTGGCGAGTCGTCGACATCAGTCTAAAGTGACTAGGCTTCCACCTTCCAAACCGTTTACATTCGCAGAGCGAGCTACAGACTTGGGATGAGAAAATTTGGCGACCATGGTCTATAGAAGGTCTGTGGTCCCGCCAGCAAGCCGTCGACATCAGTCGAAATTGATTAGGCTCCCACCTTCCAAACCATTTACACTCGCGCGGAATGAGCTACAAACTTGGGATGAGTAAATTCGGCGACCATGGTCTGTAGAAGAGCATTGGTCCAGTGGCAAACCGTCGACATTAGTCGGAACTGACTAGGTTCCCACCTTCCAAAACCATCTACACCCATGGCGGAGTGAGCTATAGATTGGGAGTTGGAAATTAAGCGACCATGGTCTGTAGAAGAGCAGTGGTTCCGTGGAAAACTGTCGACATCACTCGAAACTGATTAAGCTCCCACCTTCCAAACCACCCACACCCGCGCGGAGCGAGCTGCAGATTTGGGAGTTGGAAATTCGACGACCATGGTCTGTAGAAGAGCAGTGGTCCTGTTGCGAACCGTCGACATCAATCAGAACTGACTAGTTCCCACCTTCCAAACCATTTACACTCGCGCGTAGCGAGCTACAGATTGAGAGCTGACCAGAAGCTGTCGTCTTCATCATCACTGACTAAGCTTACATGATCGGGTTTGGCGATCATCGTTCGCAGGGTTGATGATCCCTGGCAAGTCATCATCATAAGGAGTGAAAGCGCTGACTAGGCTCTCACTTCCTAAGCCATCGACATTCACGCACAACGAACTAGGCGTCGGGGTGAACCAGAAGCCATCACCATCAGTCGAATTGACTAAGCTTACCGACTAGGTTGGGGCTCCGCCTATTACGGGCGTGCGAGCCTATTTTCGAAATCAAATTGCATTGTGCGAACTAGTTTCCACTAATTTCAATGAAAGTTATTTAAAAAAAGGTACCTTAAATCAGCTGGTGATACATAGGTGTGCTCCGTGTGTCAAGAGTGACTAGGGCCTACTGCTTGCGTCATGCACATAGTAGAGTGCTGCATGGATAGTAGTCCGAGGGCCGTTGGTGGGTCATATTAGAAAAACTAGGTCCTGGCATTGGATCAGGCATGTGTACGACGTATGATTGCAAGACGGAAAGGAGGTTGTATCGTTTACCCAATTAATGGGTTGCATGCAGCGGTCATTAGAATGTGTATGTGTGTCGTTTTCATGGGAACCGTCGTCTCCTGTGTTCCCATACGATATTCAATGCTAGTTTAATGCTGAATCACCTGTTTGGTGAGCCACTATGTCTGTATAATGGTGTTTCTTCACCGTTGTAGGTATTATCTTCAAAAGATTGCATTTTCAGATATTTTTACTCAAAGAATATGCTTTGGATTTTCCAAAGGCTTATGGGCATTTCTATTCTTTGAGTCCTTGAATGTTTTGACATTTGCAGTGATGAGTCTTGAGAAGACTTGCTATTATGTGTCGTCACCCACTCTGGGTGAACACCCGATTGGTTTATTGAGACCTTGCAATTTCTTCTCGTATTGCGAAGAAGTAGTACATACTTCCCCTCAAGGACTAGTCTGTCTTCTTAATGTGTTTGGTGGTCCGTCGGCACTTCGAACAACATAATTTCTGAGATAACACCAACAACCAACTTTGGAGTGGTTTGCTTTCCTCCCTCCTCAACTAGCCCTGACACGTTGCGCTGCATTGGAAACTCGGGAGTTGCAGGGCAAAGTGAAGTTGGACATGACCTATCGGATTGGGCCATTGACTCCTAGACGCCCCTCTCATCCCTCAACAAGAGGGTGCTCTCGATTCTTTCAACCTGATTCTTGTCCCAAGTTCAGCTAATTGAGCGGATCGAGTGTGTGAGTCGATTGTAGCTTTGCCAGCGCGTCAGGGGCCTCGGGTAGCTGATTTTTTAACACCCTTATAGTCGTTGGTGTCGTGACTACCTCCTGGTGGTATGAGCAAACTTACTATTGTCGCGTTTGGGGGTCTTTGCACTGCTTCGGAGGCCATTTTCGATCATCCCAATTCTTCATGGAATTGAGGATGTCTGTCAAGCTAGAATTGAAGGGGTTTATGGTCCTAAACTCGACATAGTTGGAAGATTTTTCTAGCCTGGCATGGCCAGAGTCCGACCTACTGTCATTGCGCTTCCGTTTGTTTCTATCTTCGTTCTACTTGTCTATTTCTCTCCCTTTTGTCTCTAGAACCGGAGGGTTTATTTTCTGTTTCAGTTTCCTTCTTGGTTGTTCTCATTTCCTCCACTGTGATGTACCTCTGGGCGTTTTTCAGAAGTTATGCCATATCATTGGGGGGTTCTAGGGTGAAGAAGTTGTAAAACTTTCCCTCTCTTAGCCCGCAGTAAAAGCCGTAACAGAGGTATCGTTGTTGCAATCGTCAATGAGTATCAGCTTTTCATTGAACCGCGTGAAGTATTTCCTTAGTGTTTCATTTGAATTCTGCCTCAGGGAGAGTATATAGTGCGTGCCCTTCCTGATCCGCTGGTTGCCAACAAAGCGTGTAAGGAATTTTTGGCCAATGTCTTAAATGAGTCGATTGACTTTGGCGGGAGGTTGTGAAACCATGTTAGTACTGACTTCTTCAAGCTAAATTGGAACGTTTTGCACCACACTGATTTTGCACAAGTGATCAAATGGGTCACCGGTCCCGTCATAAAACTCAAGCTTCGGAGGCTAAACTTTTTTGGCAGAGCTTCATTCATGATGTGGTCCATGAACGGGGAACAGAAAGGTTGTACATCACATTTTGGTTGTGAGCCCCTCAATGGAGGGGTTCTGCGTGGCGGGTCGATCTACCCTAAAAGTTGGATCTCCGTTGACCGCACCGCCACCTCTAGTCTAGTGAGAGCTGATGGAGGCTTGACTCTCCTACGCCTGCTCTTTATTGTTATTTGAAGATTGAGGTCTGTGTTGCTCTTGATCTCCATCAACGAGTGGAGGTTTCTGCTGAGTGAGAATCTCCATTGCTTTAGTGATCTGTTGTATCTAGGATGATAGCAGATTCATCGCCGCTGCTGCTGGCACAAGAATGCAAGCCTGCCCCCCTGTGTCACTGTTACCGCTGAAAGTGGTGGTATAACGCTAGTCTGAGCGTTCGATGTGTCCCCTGGTCTCCGTTATTATGGGATCTGGTGGTCACCATCTTCCTGAACTCTGAAGAGAGGTGATGTCAATGCTTTTCTAGGAACTCTGTCGTCCCCACGGATAATGCCAAACTGATGCAGTTGATTTTCGTTCCTTGCTTGACCTTGACTTGTTGACCTATACAAGGAAGGCACATGAGTCACAGAACACTCCGATGCTAATGTCAGACAGGGCTATGAGAAAGGTTTAAAGCTGTAAACATGGAATTTGTAGGGTACCTTTATTCACCAACCTCTTGTCTTATTTTATAGTGCCGCAGTCTTGGTTTGGCCAGGCCATCGGCGGCGTAGTTTAGGGAAAGTGATATTCCTGAGATCATTCTTTAATTAGGAGTCATCTAGTGAAGGGAATTTGCCTTGCTAGACCTGTGCTCCTGGATACGCGGGAGATAATTCCCTATTGGAGTGTTGTCCATACGTGGAAGTTTTCACATACGACATATACTCTAGTATTTGCTTCCTAGTTGGAGACAAAGTTGTTGGCTTGCCCGTCCGAAGCTGATCCCCAAGATACTTGCCTCAATAGGTTTTACATGAATTGGGAATGGTTGTGAGCCGTATGGGCTTAGTAGGACACAATAATTTGGGTCTGTCTGGCGGACTGCAATTCTCGGGCTTGATGTCGCTTGGGCCGGATCAGTGCTAGATTGATGTTTGGGTCTGTTATTCCTAGAGATCATCATGACACGTGTACGGTGTAGATGAAATGATGTTTCGGTGTATCATCATTATTGTTTTCACATTTTCAACATTTTCCTACTTCCTTACAAGAATCAACGGGGATGTCACAATCTTTGTTCACATCATTAAAAATTTCCCCAGATCCTTATTAATCTATGGGAGATTTTTTTTTTTAATTTTATGGAATTGGTTTTCACGAGTGCCTTGTTGAACTATTGAACTTCATCTTTCTTCCCATGGACAAATCACTCAGGTATCTTGCTCTTTGTATTGAGACAGAAGTCCACTCCATCCTTTTCATAGACCCGATCTTGATATATGCTAGATATACTCTTTCTATCAGCTTAAGCTTTTAGAGAATAAAGCAATTTAATACTTTGTTCATTCATCCAACTCACTTTTATACTTGAGTTTACTAGTACGGGTAATTGATTACTAAACTACATATTTTTTTTTGGCTACAATGTCTAATGCAACATTCCCATTACATGTTTTTCTAGGATGGGGATAAGGCACTGTAAATCACCAATATGGAGTGTTTAAACCATCTTAGGGGTGTAAAAACTAGAATTGTTGCAAAATCTTGAAAAGTTGGATTCTTGTTGAAGATGATCTTGAAATTTAATGTCCAAAACAACTATTTTATTCAAGCCATAAAGTTATTCAAATACGGTAGACTAAGAAATTGTTTCCCTCAAAAGATCTCAGTCTCCCCGAGTTTTGCACATTTGTTGCTCAACTTGCTCCCTATAAGGCAAAAGGTTATTTCTATTATAAATAGTCTCTATCAGTCGTAACCATTTCCCCTGTTCAGCCACATCAAGTTCTAATCAAAATGCTCATTAGAGCTTTATCGAGATAATTTCATGAAAACATTTGTACTTCAAAACTCTCCATTAGAGATGCACAAGAGTAAGGTGGTTTTTGTTTACATTAAGAAGTAAGAAAGTTGACTTCTTACTCCAATAAGAAGTCAGTTTTTTAGTAAAGCACACTGTTTTTACTTTACTGTAGTCAAATGTTTTACTTCTAATTAGAGGTCATTCAGAAGCACAAAACATACAGTCTGAATGCCTAAAAGTTCTGATTAAGAAATTTGCTTCTAACTAAAAGTAAAAGCAAACACTCTGAGTCATCTCCATTTCAGATGCACAAGAAATGGTTAATTGTCCAAACAAATGTAAGAGTTAGTTACTTGTCTAAACACTATGTCAAGACGTAACTAAATTTACAAGTTCCCATTTACAATGAAGAACACAAGAGCAAAGCCTTAACTTAAAGATATTTTTAATGATTTGAACGGAAGACCTTTATCAACTATCAACGACTTCCCTTGTACTGTGTACTACGAATAAAAAATTTCTTTATATTTCTTCCTGAAGTAGAAACCGCTCCATCTGTTCTTGAATAGCTTCCTTCAAAAGGACTTCTACCTCTTCGTTGAATGTCTTGGTAGCAGATATGATTTTTTGGAACTGAGGTTTATTGGTTTTTAAGTAGGACGTAATTGAATGAGAAAGTTTTTTACCTGTCCTATTTCTAACAAATCAAGATATTTGTTCGTTCCAGTATAAATCGTCACTATTTGTTCTTCCACCGTGAGAGGGGATGCTTCAACCCACAAAAAATGTATAGCTAACTTAAAAGAACAAAGCTTGAAAATGTGAGCAAAAGTATGCGTATCGGGGATGAATAATCACAATAACAATAGCTCACAGTTTGAATGCGAGTAAGTAATGTGCAGTTCAAGAACCTTTTCTTTCGCTTCCTCGATCATCAGCAATCGCTTGCTATGCTAATCATGTCACACAATCAATTCAATCACTTTATTCAAAAGCATCATCTATTAAGATGACTAGATCCAAACTTACCTATTTATTTACATTCGGAAAGGGCAAATATTACACTCACCCCAAAAAACAATTGGAAACTTGTCTATACAACTTGAAACTCAGTTTTGGTTTTCAGTATATCGTTGTATAGATTTATCTTGGACTGATCAACTCCAAGACATCCCAGTGAAAAACCAAGGGATGGCAAGTGCTAAAATTATGAGGGCCTTGATCATAAGAGTTAATGATGTATATAGGGTGAACCAATGATTTTTCCAAGAAGTCGCAAAGTTGTATTTATGTTTGTGTGTGAGATTAATGAACAACGGGAGAACATGATTAATGAACCACAGGAGAACATAAGTTTGAACACATTTGAACAATATAACTAAAGTTCCCCAAATGAACAATGATTGTGTACGTCTTCAATTCTATTTCTAAAAAATGTCAAAATTTCACCGAATATTTCTCTTTTTCGAGTTTTAAAATTCAAAATATTAATTTTCTTTCGTTAGACCAATATTAATTTTTCCTACATTTTAAACCCGTTAACTATTAATTTA
>QNQO01005431.1:0-45766 GCA_003290165.1 Berberis thunbergii
GGTGTCAGAGATTGAGAACAAAAAACACAGATAGATAAAGGCAGGGAGAGTGAAAAAGGTGGAGAGGTTCATGGATAATTAAAGATGTGAAGAATGGAGTTGATGAATTCAGGATTGGGGAGGTGAATGTGGGTTTGTGAAACAAACAACTGCTTCAATTCAACTCAAAGAAAAAAAAGAACATATGAGTTGAACTAAAGCTGATTTTATTACTCAAAGAAATACTAAGATGAAATGAGTTTGTTGGAATTACAAACACATCTATTTATACTAAACATTGTCCTACAAAAGTGACCATAACTTGCTCCTAAATCTTATCAACTAAATTGACTCAATCCTAACAGAAAATACTCGGTCAATATTATTCATTGCTACCCTATTGAGGTACAATCATTTTGGTGCATTAGAACTAAGAATCCCTCAACCTACAACAACTTATATGATTCACTACTAGCATATGAAGGACAATCATTCAAGTGCATTACTAGGATAGCAGTCGGATGGCCTAAATTGTGACACTCCCCCTTAGTGCATACCACAGATCAATTAAACCAAGTTTACTTCAAAACATTTCAAACTTTAGTCTCGAAGGGGCTTTAGTATCAGCAACTTGGTCTTTGGTCCGTATGTGTTGCAACTCAATCTCCTTCGTGTAGCAAAAAGCAAAGTACAATTACTCTTTCGAGTATAGAAGCAGAATACATGGCAGCTACTATGACAACAAAAGAGTGTATTTGGCTTGAGCGATTTATTAGTGAAATCACCCATGTACCAGATTATCCAGTTCCTACCAAATGTGACAATGAAAGTATTATCAAGCTAGCTGCAAATCCGGTGTTTCATGGCTGCACGAGCATATTGAGATCCATCATCATTTTGTTTGAGAGAAAAATGTTAAGTCAGGAGATTGAGTTACAACACGTACGGACCAAAGACCAAGTTCCTGATATATTCACTAAAGCCCTTTCGGGGCCAAAGTGTGAAGAATTTTAAAATAAATTTGGTTTAACTGATTGTCATATGCACTAAGGGGGAGTGTCACCATTTAGTGCATCTGACTGCTATCCTAGTAATGCACTTGAATGATTGTCCTTCATATGCTAGTAGTGAATCATATAAGTTGTTGTAGGTTGAGGGATTCTTAGTTCTAATGCACCAAAATGATTGTACCTCAATAGGATAGCAATGAATAATATTGGCCGAGTATTTTGTGCTAGGATTGAGTCAATTTAGTTTATAAGATTTAGGAGCAAGTTATGGTCACTTTTGTAGGACAAATTTAGTATAACATAGATGAGTCTGTAACCCCAACAAATTCGTTCTCCATAAACTGCAGCCGCATTGTATTCTTTCGAGTGAACAATCTTTCAAGTGTCTCCCACACAGACACAATCTTTGGTGATGACACATCACAAACATGCTCAATGTAATCCTTACTATTTGATGTCCGCAAAGCAAATAAAGCTTTGCCACACTTGATTTTCCACTTCCTAGGCAACTCGGCATTTTGTGGAGTGTCTTCTGGAATTACCATTTAGATATGTTTCCATACAAAGCTTCCAGTAACTGTAATTGTTACCAACGAGCTTATCCATAAAGATTTGGGAAACACCATTGCTACTATTCATCTTAAGAATGGGACAAAGAACAAGTATACTTCTATGTATAAGAAATGTAAAACTCAATCAACTCCACTGAGTAATAAAATCAAGGCACCTAGTAACCCAGATGCTTTGATACCATGAAACAAATAACAACTTCAACTAAAAGAAAACAAAGATAATATGAGCTGAACTAAAACTGATTTTATTACTCAAAGAAATACTAAGATGAACGGAATGATTTGCAGGGATTATAAACTCATATATTTATACTAAACTTTTCCTACAAAAGTTATCATAACTTGCTCCCAAATCTTATCAACTAAATTGACTCAATCCTAGCACAAAATACTCCGCCAATATTATTCAATGCTACCCTATTGAGGTACAATCATTCTAGTGCATTAGAACTAAGAATTTCTCAACCTACTCCAACTTATATGATTCACTACTAGCATATCAAGGACAATCATCCAAGTGCATTACTAGGATAGCAGCTGGATGCACTAAATGACATGTTTGTTGGAGAAGATGAACAGTAACACAAAGGATCAAATTTGGTGGATGCCCTATAGTAAGGGCCTTTCGTCAAAATTCAACTTTAAATGTTGTGTTAATCTTTTATTTTATTATATATATATATATATTTTAAAAAACTAAAGAGGAGACTATGATCCAAATCGTGATTGTCATTATCACGACCCTTTTGTTTTTATAGAGTTCAAGCTTGGGGATACCATTTTATCCAGTGGTTTAACTCAATGATGATGGCCAAAATGTGTGATGGCCCAGTGCTTGAGTAGTGGCTGATGGTATCACTAGGTCACAGGGTTGATCCTAGCCGGCGGCATCTGAGGTGGGAGGGGTTATGGGATAAAAAATAAAAAAAAAACCTTAATTTGATGGTGTAGATTGCTGCTCCTCACAAGTACCTGGCACCTGAGGAATTACTACTCAAGCTCTTGAGAAATATGTGAGGTTTGTTTATGGAATTTTTCAATTTTAAATTTTACAGTCATTCAAGCGAGCCCCTTGGAGGTTTGGTTTGGATTAGTACTCTCCATGAATATGTCTTTATGTGAATAAATCATTGTTTGTAGAATAATTTTGAAGCAAATAAATTTCTTTCATAATTATCACTTGGAGTTCAGCTCATTTAACTTCATTTGTCAATCTTTGGATCACACGATGATACTATAGATAAATAAATACAATATGCACTTCTATACATTCGGATCCGTGGCACAATGGTAGCTCGATCAGATCAGAAGGTTGCTTGTTTGATTCACGTCGGGTTCAAAATTAATTTTTCATTTTGCATGTTTAATTGATTTTCATTTTTGCATGTTAATTTAAATAAAAAAAAAAAAACCCATATTTGTTTGATTGAAAAGGAACTAGTCCAAATTGATTTCCCTTCCTAAGGGCATCAAGTGATCAAGCATTTGCGCTCCCCTGTACATAGTACTTAGAGTTACATAGGATAGCGAAAGCGATGAATAGATACAGAGGTAAAGAGAATATTGGTGATGAAGATGGACGAAAGAGATGAAAGGATGGTGAGCTTTGAAAATACTCGACACATCCGGCTCTTCAGAAAATGCACATAATATCACGGTTTTAGCCTCTAATGTACCAGTTGTGATGTTTGTTCAACGACAAATAATGAAAACCAAATGTAAAGAACTTCACATGAAAATTAGCCTCTATTTAAACCAAACAGCCTTGGTTCAAAACGGTCAAATATTGATTGATACTGTATTTCTCACCAATTCAGAGACTCCGTCTATAACCAAAAAAACAGCTTGTGCTCTCAAAATGTAATTGTAATGCAGAACATCATGAATCCGCTCAAAATGTTACAAATTATTATCATGGATGATGTACACAAACTGGAGAACAATGAAAGAAATATGTGGGAAATGAAAAGAAAACAAAAAGGTATAATTCACTTACTTCGTGAAACATGAACGTTAGTGAAGTGCTTCCATTTCTGGAACCACCAAAGAATATAGAGTTCCTCAAGCTAAGATAATCTACCTCCCTTGGAAAGAAGAGTGTACTTTCCCTCTACGAGACATGAATGCTAGAAGTGTTTCCATTTCTGGAACCACCAAAGAATATAGAGTTCCTCAAGCTAAGATAATCTACCTCCCTTGGAGAGCAGGGCATACTTTCCCTCTGCATAACGGTTCTGCATTTTACGCCAGAAAAACTTCCCTACTCCATCCCCACAACCAGAATTGGGATCTTCTCCACGATCCTATATCAATCCCATCCAGCCCCAAACTTCGTCGTCTTTGCTTTTCTCAACTGTCCGTCCATTTCTTCTCGCATTAGTAGTAGCAGTAGACTTTGGAGGACTCTCTGTATCCCAGTCATCCCATCCTTTGAATGACGAGTCCTCATTTTTAGTTTCTTCTTGACGATTTCCAGCATCTCCAGTGTTATATCCACTTGCTCCTTGACGAGAATTACCAGTGCTATATCCACTTGCTCCTTGACGAGCATCACCAGTGCCATATCCAGTGCTATATCCACTAGTTCCTTGACGAGCATCACCAGTGCTATATCCACTTGCTCCTTGACTAGCATCATCAATGGCATATTCACTAACACCTTGACGAGATTGGATCTCCCCCTTCCAGTCAACTCCATCTCTTGTAATTTGATCAACCTTCTGGGATGCCATATTCATTACATCCCTCATCATTCCCCAGGTCCGTTGTCCAATATCTGTAGTCCGTGAAGCTACTGTGTTGACTGGCCCATTCCTCTCACCTTCTGTGACCTGTTAATTCTTTAAGACCTATTTAACGAGAACTACAAACAGAAACCACAATACTGGTGCACAGCAACATCACTTATCTAGAATCTCACATTTGAAGTCTACTAATTTAAGTCATACGAAAAAAGTAGAAAACCTAAATATACATCCTCGTAAGCTTATGGAAATAACTCTTTTGGCATTATTGCAATTCAACGTTTTTAAAACCCAGTTTTAGTATGGAAGTGATATATAAATACATTAGAGTGAATTCTTCTCCTTGATTACCATGTTATGAAAATCCTTTGAGCCTGCTTGGACTGCATTAGCTGCAGATTGTACAGCAGATGATGCTGCCAGAGATAATCGACCAAAACCCTAACAGAAAGCAACGGTGAATAATGTGAGTCCATAACCAAAAAAGTCACTTAGGTCTTCCACTAAAGTAACTATAAGGGTGTGTTTGGTTGCATGGAATCTTATGTCATGTGAATTCATGAGAGGACTCCTATATTTTAGGCTAATTTGAGGTATCACTCCACATCCACCATTTGATTTTGTGATCAATGGCATGAATAGAAATCTTATAAACACGGGAATCACATGCCTTAGGGGACCAAGGAGTGGGATTCTCATATTCATGTGACTTCCATTTCCACTATTGATAACAAAATAAATGGTGGATGTATAGTGATATATCAATTTAGTCTAAGGGTGTGTTTGGTTGCATGGAATCTTATGTCATGGGAATCCATGAGGGGATCCCTACATTTTAGGCTAAATTGATATATCACTTCACATCCACCATTTGGTTTTGTTGGTTTTGTGAGCAATGGTGGAAATGAAAGTCTCATGAACATGAGAATCCCACTCCTTAGTCCCCAAGGCATATGATTCTCATGTTCATGAGATTTTTATTCCCAACATTAATAACAAAATTAAATAGTGCATGTGGAGTTATACCTTAAATTAGACTAAAATGTAAGGGTCCCCTCAATGTATTCCCATGGCATAGGATTCCATGCAACCAAACACACTATAAAATTGAGAGGCCCCCTCATGGATTCTCATAGCATAGATTCCATGCAATCAAACACACCCTAAGATCCATGCATGTTATCATTTTTTGCATCGTAACATTCTCTGTTAAATAAAACTATAGAGGCATGGAAATTTTATCAGATTACAAGCAACAGTGCAGAAGTAACAGGAAGACAAAAACCAAACAGTAGAGCATACATGCACGCCAAACATTAATACATAATGTTTGAACGGGAATTCTAAAATGCACCGGCCTCCATGCCCGGTTTGGTGCCCGGCCCTACCAGGCACCAAACCGAGCATGGAGGCCGGGCACTCTAGTACTGCTCATGTTTGAATATTGTCAAATACACATACTGTCATTTATTAACTTCTTGTGTACTAAAGTCGGCCATTAAGAGCCCATGATAACAGAACAAAAAATATATAGGATTGTACAACACGAAAGCAAAGTCTAACAATAATGAAATAGGGCTCTACAATAAGAAAGCAAAAGTCTAAAATCGTCAGAAAGTCAGTTTAGATGCAAGTTTTTTTTAGTTACAGAAGCACCCCATGGACCTGTTAACAAGACAGAATTGAGCACTAACATTATCAGAAAATAATGACAGGTGAAGTTGATATATGTTATCTCATGACTTGGAGCAATGAATTCAAAATGGATAAACTTGCAAAGAGGGTTCAATGTGCATGAAATTAATTTGCCTACAATAAAATCCCGTCCTGCTAGTTAAGCAAGCTTTAAAGAAAATGTGCCAGCATAATTAAAACAGCTATGAAGGCGAACAACTTTAAGCTCAACTAACACAACTTGATTATCATAATTGTTGTTCAAATCAACTGGAAAATAATTTCACAACCACAAATTTCAAGATAGCGAAAAATTCACTTCATAGGTTCAAAAATTATGCTAAAAGGAATCTTTGACATTCGTACATTTTAGTTTCATTAGGCACTACTAAAGGCTACAAGGAAAATGTATTATTGAGAAGGCAGTTTCACTTAATTCTTAGTGTATTTTCAAGCCATGACATAAACCAAAGAACTGCAACTAGTTCCTATTGTTTCATACAAATCCTGTTAGCTCGTCTGCCTACCAATGTTAAGACTTACGTAAACCAGGAAGTTATCTGAAACATTAATAAGTAGTTTTTGTGGGAATGAATCGTTTAATTTAGAGAGGCTAGATCTATTATATGTCTGTGGAAGAGGCTAAGGCATGGTGCGTACATTTTTTATTTATTTATTTATTTTTATTTTTTTATATATATATTTTCATACAAGGGAAACCGGTATTTTTGTTAGTCTTAGGGTGAAAATACATAAAAACATATAGATATACCATGCCTGAGAATTATTAATTTGAGTAAAGACGGGGTGTTACCTGAGAAACAGCTGAAACAGCATCCATAATCACATCACCCTGAGAATTAGTCCTGGTAATTGACCTGGTACCCGTCGATCCAAACCCGATATACTTCCCACCTTGTGATGGTGGAATCCCCTCTGGCCTCCTCTCATTCTGCTCCATTTTCATTGCAAAATAGTTGTCTTTATTCATGGCTGAAGCCTGCACTTTTGCATGCAAATCATCGGTAGAGGAAGACCTTTTGGGTTCATCCATCCTCGTGGCACTCCTGAAATCTCCAACCGAATGGATCCTCCTAACATTCCCACTTTTGTGATTATTATCATGGTTATTGTTGAGGTTGATGTTACGACTAGAAGCATCCCAACTCTCCCACCCCCAATCCGAATGATTCGCAGCCTGCTTGGGAGGCTTGTTGGGAGATGGCAAAGGTGTGGGGGACACGTTTTCGCTAACAAGAGGCGGTTCCTTCCAGGGGAGATTATCAGCAAGGGATTGGATCTTTTGGCGATACAATGCAGCTGCATTGGTGATATATTCAATGAGATCTTGGTGTCCTTGGGGATGCCTCGGGCAGACAGGAAGGAGTTAAAGGCTTCATTTCCGCCCGGGTTTGATTCCATTTTACGGAGGTGAGGTTCTGTCCATGAGTCCATGGTGACGGAGCGGATGAAGCTGAGGTGGACACCTAGGCCGCGGTGTTTGCCTGAGCAGTCCAGGCACATGAATATGCCATACGTAACTGAGGCCCATTGTGGGTTCTTTTGTGTGCAGTCCACACAGGTGCGGTTTGATGGGCGGGATTGGAGAGAACGGAGCCGCTGCGTTGCAGCGGAGGAGTAGTTGGAAGACATGGAGGTCGAGGTGGGGATGGGGGGTGGGAAAGTTAGTTGGTTATTGGGCAGTTGATTGTTAGTTACCGGTTTTATATACGGAGGGAGAGGAGAAAGGAAAGGGCTGTTTACCGTTGGTGAATGGTGATTGTTAATTTGACCCGAGAAATTAAAAACAAAATAATTGAAAAAAATAAACAAAAAATTAAAAGTTGTTAACCTCAAGGACAATAAAGTTTAAGGTGCATGTTTAAATAAAATAGACCACAAGTGCTCTATTCTTTCATAAATATAGCAGATTTTACCAAAATTTTGGGTAACTATAGCAAAATGTTCGCAACACTTAATATGATTATAAGCTAACGTAACAGTAATAGGTAACACTCGTATTTGACATAAACTATATCGAAATTTAATATCTATTTCTGCATGTTCCACAGTGCATGTGCACCTTTAGGGTTATGCTCATTGTTATCCTAGATTATCCATGGATCACCATTGTAGTAGCTGATAGCACTCCGATGTTAAAGTCAGATATGGATCTGAGGAAGGTGTAATGTTGTAAACATGAAATTTGCAGCGTACCTTAACTTACCAACTTCATGTCTTATTTATAGGGCAAGAGTTCTAGTTCGACCAGGCCATCAATGGCGTAGTTTAGGAAGGAGATCTTCGTATAGATCATTTTCTAAATAAGAGTCGTGCTTTAGAAGGGAAGTTCTCTGTTAGTCCTGTGCTCCTAGATACGCGGGAGATAGTTTCTTATCAGTAGGTAATTCATAAAATGAAGTTTCCCTTCGTGCTATATACTCTAGTATTTGCTTCCTAGTTGGAAGCAGAGAACTGCGGTAATTACTTGTCTGAAGCTCATCCTCGAGATACTAGCCTTAGTAAGCCTTACAAGTATTGAGGAGAGTTGTGAGACACGCGGGTGTAGCGAGCTGTAAGAGTTTGATCCGTTTAATGGACTGCATTGGGGAAAACTTTAAACTGCTTGGGCCGGATCAGTGTTGGAGTGACGCTGGGGCTCGTAGTTTTTCGGGATCATCATGACACATGTATGGCTTAGTCATGCAGGAGGATCTGAGTCAGATGGTGCTGAGTTGTCAGATAGCATGTTTTTGGCACTAAAATATCCTGAATTAGCAGATCGGCACAAAGATGACAGGAAATCATAATTCTACTTCTAATTTGGCAGTTTTGGGCGTATTTTACTATTTTGGCCATAACTTTGGCTACAAGTATCAAAATTGTGCAAACGACCCCAATTCGGAAAGTTTTTTAACGCGCACGTCATGGTCAACCAACTATGCTCGTTGCACATCTTTTCGAGGCCAAAATCCACCGTTTCCCATTTCAAATAAACAAATTTAGTAATTTATTTCTTTTTTTTGTAATATTTCAATTATTGTTTAGGAAGTGATTCTGAACCCAATTTGGGCTAGATTTTTGACAATATATTTCTTTTATTACATATTTTATTTTAGCATGATTATTAGGGTGTTTCCAATTTTGGTAAAATTTCAATATTGATGAGTTTTAGCTATAAAGCCCGGCTTGTGGGCTGATTTTAGAGATACCTTTGATTTTAGAAATTTAATTGACATTATAGTTACTTCTCAGTGTTTTTGGGTAATCTTCTTGTATTCTTCCCTGTGAGTTGTATATTAGAACTAGCATTTAGGATAATCGCTATTCTACCCGACGTTAATTGGTATAAGAGCTTCAACATCTTCTTGGGTGAGATTTCATCAGTTTCTATGGTTGGTGGTCGTGGTCGTCGCGGGCAATTTTTGAACGAGGAACCCCTCACCGTGATCGTAGCGTTCAGGAAGTAATGATTTAAGATTTACAGAGGCAAGTTGTAGAGCTAACTCAGCGTCTAATGGCTCATGATTCCGATAATCGTGAGACGGAAGATCACGATTCTGATTCTAGTTTAGAAAATACGTATCATAATCGTGCTCGATTCTGGGAGCGCTGTGGTCGGGAGGATCGTCATGGAAATCTCGGTATCAAAGTAGACGAGTTTTCTTGGATGTTACAGGCCGAAGGCTTCGTGGATTGGTTGAATGAAGTAGAGCATATTTTTTAGTATAAGGAAGTTTCAGATCATGTCAAAATGAAAATGGTTGCCATCAAAAAGGCAGAGCACCTGCGTGGTGGGAGCAATTGAAGCGATCACGCGACACGCAAAGCCATGCCAAAATCACTGATTGGGATAATATGAAGAAGAAGATGAAGGGTCACTTCCTTCCTTTCGACTACACTAAAACTTTGTTTCAACGACTTCATTCATTGAGGCAAGGCATGAGATCAGTTGATGATTACACGGAGGAGTTCTATCAATTAGTAGTCCGTAATGACTTATCTGCGACGGAAGAGCAGATGGTGGCACGATATTTGGGAGGATTACGACAACCCTTGCAGGATGTCCTCAGCCTTCACTCACTGTGGACCATTTATGAAGCCTACCAGCGTTCACTTGCTGTGAAAAAATGGCAGAACAGGAGGCCAATGGTCATAAGTGATCAAAGCATTCGGCCAGTTTGCTCTCAAGAATCTCGTCCTACCCAACAGCCACCGTAGGGTTAGTTCTAACTCAAAAATTAGATGTTTCAGATGTGGTGAACAGGATCATAGAGCGAATGAGTGCATGAACTCTGCTATTCAGAAGGACAACAACCTTCTGATTGAGGAAGACGTTGTAGATGAAACTGAGGAGCTTGAAAAGCCTGTGTATGACACTGATGACGATGGAAATGCGTTGTATGGGGATGGGCATGAGACTCTAATTGTTTGTAAGAGCCTACTGACTCTAAAAGGGCGATTCAGGGGATGATTGGTTGAGAACCAATATTTTCCGCACAACATGCACTGTTGTAGATAAAGTCTGCAAAATGATCATTGACAGTGGCAATTGTGAGAACACAGTGTTTGAAGAGGCTGTCCAGAAATTGCAGTTGAAGACAGATCGTCATCCCAAGCCATATTAATTTTCGTGGCTGAATAAAGGTAGTGAGGTAACAGTAAATAGGCGATGCTTATTGTCTTTTTTCAATCGGTAAGAACTATTTTGATAATGTTTGTTGTGATATTGTGTCTATAGATGTTTGTCATATATTGTTAGGCAGACCTTGGCAGTTTGATCACTGTGTTATTCATGATGGGCGAAAAAATACATATTTTCTTAGCATTAAAGGGAAGAAAATTGTGTTGACACCTCGTCGGGACGGAACTATTCCTACTCGGCAGTCAATAATATTAACCTGCTTTCTAAGTCCATGTTTTTAGATAAGACTGAGTGTGGAGACGTGGTTTACGCTCTGCTGCCTTGTGGGACTAGTATAACAAAAGTGATTCTTGATTTGTCAGCCGAGGTGCAGTCGCTGCTACCCGAGTTTTCTAACTTGATGCCAGAGGACTTTCCTCCTAGACTGCCACCTGAAGCCATTGTGAATTCCGAGAAAACTATTGTGAACTCGATGACGCTTTTTTTTCCTACCCGGAACAACTAATGCAAGAGGATCTGACTCAAATGGTGTTGAGTTGTCAGATAGCACGTTTTTGGCACTAAAATATCTCTAATTAGCAGATCAGCACAAAGATTGCAGGAAATCATAATTCTATTTCTAATTTGGCAGTTTTGGGTAAGTTTAGTATTTTGGCCATAACTTTGGCTACGAGTATCAGAATCGCGCAAACGACTCCAATTCGAAAAGTTGTTTTCAACGCGCACATCGTGATCAACCAGCTACGCTCATTGCACATCTTTTCGAGGACAAAATCCACCGTTTCCCATTTCTAATACACAAATTTAGTAATTTATTTCCATTTTTAGTAATATTTAAATTATTGTTTAGGAAGTGATTTTGAACCCAATTTGGGCCAGATTTCTGGCAGTATATTTATTTTATTACGTATTTTGTTTTAGTGAGATTATTGGGTGTGTAGATTTTTGGTAAAATTTCAATATTGATGAGTTTTAGCCATAAAGCCCTGGCTTGTGGGCTGATTTTAGAAATACCTTTGATTTGAGTAATTTAATTGACATTAGAGTTATTTCTCTGTGTTTTTGGGTAATCTTATTTTGTTCATTCCTGTGAATTGTCTGTTAGAACTATCCTGCAGGATAATCGTTATTCTGTCCGGCGCTAGTTTGTATTAGAGCTTCAACATCTTCTTGGGGTGAGATTTCAACAGGTTCTATGGCAGGTGGTCGTGGTCATGGTTGTCGCAGGCAGGTTTTGAATGAGGAAGCCCCCCACCGTGATCGTAGCGTTCATGATTTTATGATTGAAGATTTACAGGGGCTAGTTGCAGAACTAACCCAGCGTCTAACGGTGCGAAATTTCGATAATAGTGAGACGAAAGATCACGATTCTGATTCTAGTTTTAAAAACCCGTAACACAATCGTGCTCAATTCTGGAAGCGCCATGGTCGGGAGGACCGTCATGGAAATCTCGGTTTCAAAGTAGAGCTACCTGAGTTTTCTGGGATGTTACAGGCCTAAGGCTTCGTGGATTGGTTGAATGAAGTAAAACGCATTTTTTAGTATAAGGAAGTTTTAGATCATGTCATAGTGAAATTGGTTGCCATCAAGCTCAAAGGAAGAGTACCTGCGTGGTGGAAGCAATTGAAGCGATCACGCGACAGGCAGGGCTAGGCCAAAATCACTGATTGGTAAAAGATGAAGAAGATGAATGATCACTTCCTTCCTTTCGGCTACACTAAACCTTTGTTTCAACGACTTCATTAATTGAGGCAAGGCACGAGATCAGTTGATGATTACACGGAGGAGTTCTATCAATTAGTAGCCCGTAATGATTTATCTGAGACGGAAGAGCAGATGGTGGCACAATATTTGGGAGGATTACGACAACCCTTGCAAGATGTCTTCAGCCCTCATTCACTGTGGACCTTTTTGAAGCCCACCAACGTGCATTTGCTGTGGAAAAATGGCAGAATAGGAGGCCAATGGTCATAACTGATAAAAGCAGTCGACCAATTTTCCTTCAAGAATCTCGTCCTACCCAACAACCACCGTAGGTTACTTTTAACAAAAAAATTAGATGTTTCAGAAGTGGTGAACAGGGGCATAGAGCGAATGAGTGCATGAAGTCTGCTATTCTGAAGGACAACAACCTCCTAATTGAGGAAGACGTTGTAGACGAAACTGAGGAGCTTTGAGAGCCTGTGTATGACACTGATGATGATGGAGATGTGCTTTATGGGGATGACCATGAGACTCTGATTGTTTGTAAGAGCCTACTAACTCCCAATGGAGATTTAGGGGATGTTGGTTGAGTACCAATATTTTCCGCACAACATGCATTGTTGTAGATAAAGTCTGCAAAATGATCATAAACAGTGGCAGTTGTGAGAACGTAGTGTCTAAAGATGTTTTCCAGAAATTGCAGTTGAAGACAGATTGTCATCCCAAGCCGTACAAATTATTGTGGATGAATAAAGGCCACGTAACAGTAAATAGGCGATCCCTAGTGTCTTTTTTCGATCGGTAAGAAATATTTTGATAATGTTTGTTGTGATGTTGTGTCTATATATGTCTATCATATATTGTTAGGCAGACCTTGGCAGTATGATTGCCGTGTTATTCATGATGGGCGAAAAAAATACATATTCCCTTAGTATTAAAGGGAAGAAAATTGTGTTGCCACCTCGTCGGATAATACTAATTTGCTTTTTAGGTCCATGTTTTAGATAAGATGGAGCGTGAAGACGTGGTCTATGCTCTGCTGCCTTGTGAGACTAGTACAGCAGAAGTGATTTATGATTTGCCAGTGGAGGTGCAGCCGCTGATTGCCGAGTTTTCTAACTTGATGCCAGAGGACCTTCTTCCTGGACTGCTATTTAAAGCTATTGTGAATTCCAAGAAAGCTATTGTGAACTCGAGGATGAGTTCTTTCTAACCCGGGCGACTGATGCAAAATGATCTGAGTCAGATGGTGCTGAGTTTTCAGATAGCACTAAAATATCTTGGATTAGCAGATCAAAACAAAGATGGCAATAAATCATAATTATATTTCTAATTTGGCAGTTTTGGATGCGTTTTATTATTTTAGCCATAATTTTGGCTACGAGTATCATAATCGCGCAAACGACCCCAATTCGGAAACTTATTTTCAATGCGCACGTCGTGGTCAACCAGATATGCTCGTTGTACATCATTTCAAGGACAAAATCCATCGTTTCCCATTTCAAATAAACAAATTTAGTAATTTATTTCCCTTTTTAGTAATATTTCAATTATTGTTTAGGAAGTGATTTTGAACCCAATTTGGGTCAGATTTCTAGCAGTATATTTATTTTAATACGTATTTTGTTTTAGCGTGATTATTGGGGTGTTGTCATTTTTGGTTAAATTCCAATAATGATGAGTTTTAGCTATAAAGCCCATCTTGTGGCTGATTTTAGAAATACCTTTTATTTGAGTAATTTAATTGACATTAGAGTTATTTCTCTATTTTTTGGGTAATCTTCTTGTGTTTTTCCCTGTGAATTGTCTGTTAGAACTAGCCTGCAGGATAATCGTTATTATGCCCGGCGTTAGTCGGTATAAGAGCTTAAACATCTTATTGGGTGAGATTTCATCAGTTTTTATGGCTTGTGGTCGTGGTCGTCGCGGAAGGTCCTGAACGAGGATGCCCCTCACCGTGATCGTAGCGTTCAGGATGTGATGATTGAAGATTTACAGAGGCAAGTTGCAGAGCTAACCCAATGTCTAACAGCGCAGGATTTTGGTAATCGGGAGGCGGAAGATCACGATTCTGATTCTAGTTTCAAAATCCCGTATCACAATCGTGATTGATTCTGGGAGCGTCGTGGTCGGGAGGATCATCATGGAAATCTCGATTTCAAAGTAAAGCTACCCGAGTTTTCTAGGACATTACAAGCCAAAGGCTTCGTGGATTGGTTGAATGAAGTAAAGTGTATTTTTTAATATAAGGAAGTTTCAGACCATGTCATAGTGAAATTGGTTGCCATCAAACTCAAAGGTAGAGCACCTGCGTGGTGGGAGCAGTTGAAACGATCACGCGACAGGCAGGGCCAGGCAAAAATCACTGATTGGGAAAGGATGAAAAATAAGATGAATGGTCACTTCCTCTATTTCGGCTATACTAAAACTTTGTTTCAACGACTTCATTCATTGAGGCAAGGCACGAGATCAGTTGATGATTACACGAAGGAGTTCTATCAATTAGTAGCCCGTAATGACTTATTTGAAACGGAAGAGCAGATGGTGGCAAGATATTTGGGAGGATTACGACAACCCTTGCAAGATGTCTTCAGCCTTCACTAACTGTGGACCGTTTCTGAAGCCGTCCAGCGTGTACTTGTTGTGGAAAAATGGCAGAACAGGAGGCCAATGGTCATAAGTGATCAAAACAGTCGGCCAATTTGCCCTCAAGAATCCCGTCCTACCCAACAGCCACCGCAGGTTATTTCTAACTCAAAACTTAGATGTTTCGGATGTGGTAAATAGGGGCATAGAGCGAATGAGTGCATGAAGCCTTCTATTCAGAAGGACAACAACCTTCTGATTGAGGAAGACGTCGTAAATGAAACTGAGGAGCTTCGAGAGGCTGTGTATGACACTGATGGTGAAGGAGATTTGTTGTATGGGGATGGCCATGAGACTCTAATTGTTCGTAAGAGCCTACTGACTCCAAGGGAGATTTAGGGGATGATTGGTTGAGAACCAATATTTTACGCACAGTATGCACTGTTGCAGATAAAGTATACAAAATGATCATAAACAGTAGCAGTTGTGAGAACATAGTGTCTAAAGATGTTGTCCAAAAATTGCAGTTGAAGACAGATCGTCATCCCAAGCCATACAAATTATTGTGGATGAATAAAGGCAATGAGGTAACAGTAAATAGGCGATCCCTAGTTTCTTTTTCGATCGGTAAGAAATATTTTGATAATGCTTGTTGTGATGTTGCGTCTATATATGCCTATCATATATTGTTAGGCAGACCTTGGCAGTATGATCGTCGTGTTATTCATGATGGGTGGAAAAATACATATTTCCTTAGCATTAAAGGGAAGAAAATTGTGTTGGCACCTCGTCGGGATGGAACCACTCCTACCTAACAGCCAATAATACTAACTTGTTTTCTAGGTCCATGTTTTTAGATAAGATGGAGCGTGAAGACGTGGTCTATGCTCTGTTGCCTTGTGGGGCTAGTACAACAGAAGTGATTCCTGATTTGCCAGCGAAGGTGCAGCCACTGCTAGCCGAGTTTTCTAACTTGATTCCAAAGAACCTTCCTCCTGGACTGCCACCTGAAGCTATTGTGAATTTCGATAAAGCTATTGTGAACTCGAGGACAAGTTCTTTCCAACTCGGGGCGACTGATGCAGGAGGATCTAAGTCAGATGGTGTTGAGTTTTCAAATAGCACGTTTTTGGCACTAAAATATCTTGAATTAGCAGATCAGCACAAAGATGGCAGGAAATCATAATTCTATTTCTAATTTGTCAGTTTTGGATGTGTTTTAGTATTTTGGCCATAACTTTGGCTACGAGTATCAGAATCGCGCAAATGACCCCAATTCAGAAAGTTCTTTTCAACGCGCACGTCTTGGTCTACTAGATATGCTCGTTGCACATCTTTTCAAGGAAGAAAATCCACCATTTCCCATTTCGAATCAACAAATTTAGTAATTTATTTTCTTTTTTAGTAATATTTCAATTATTGTTTAGGAAGTGATTCTGAACCCAATTTGGGCCAGATTTCTGGCAGTATATTTTTTTTATTACGTATTTTTTTATCGTGATTATTGGGGCGTTGTCATTTTTAGTTAAATTCTAATATTAACAAGTTTTAGCTATAAAGCCCGTCTTGTGGCTGATTTTAGAAATACCTTTTATTTGAGTAATTTCATTGACATTAGAGTTATTTCTTTATTTTTTGTGTAATCTTCTTATGTCTTTCCATGTGAATTGACTGTTAGAACTAGCCTGCAGGATAATCACTATTCTGTCCGGCGTTAGTGCGTATCAGAGCTTCAACATCTTCTTGGGGTGAGATTTCATCAGTTTCTATTGCTGGTGGTCGTGGTCGTCGTGGGTAGGTCCCGAACGAGGATGCCTCTCACCATGATCGTAGCATTCAGGATGTGATGATTGTAGATTTACAGAGGCAAGTTGTAGAGCTAACCCAATGTCTAACTGCGCAGGATTTCGGTAATCGTGAGGCGGAAGATCACGATTCTGATTCTTGTTTCGAAATCCCATATCACAATCGTGCTTGATTCTGGGAGCGCCATGGCCGGGAGGATCGTCATGGAAATCTCGTTTTCAAAGTAGAGTTACCCGAGTTTTTCGGGAAGTTACAGGCCAAAGGCTTCATTGATTGGTTGAATGAAGTAGAGCGTATTTTTTAGTATAAGGAAGTTTCAGATCTTGTCATAGTGAAATTGGTTGCCATCAAACTCAAAGGCAGAGCACCTGCGTGGTGGGAGCAGTTGAAGCGATCACGCGACAGGCAGGGCCAGGCCAAAATCACTGATTGGAAAAAGATGAAGAAGAAGATTAATGGTCATTTCCTTCCTTTTGGCTATACTAAAACTTTGTTTCAACGACTTCATTCATTAAGGCAAGGCACGAGATCAGTTAGTAGCCCGTAATGACTTATCTGAGACGGAAAAGCAGATGGCGGCACGATATTTGGGAGTATTACGACAACCCTTCCAGGATGTCTTCAGCCTTCACTCACCGTGGACCGTTTCTGAAGCCTACCAGTGTGCACTTGAAGTGGAAAAATAGCAGAACAGGAGGCCAATGGTCATAAGTGATCAAAGCAATCGGCCAGTTTCCCTCAAGAATCTTGTCCTACCCAACAGCCACCGCAGGTTACTTCTAACTCAAAAATTAGATGTTTTAGATGTGTTGAACAGGGCATAGAGCAAATGAGTACATGAAGCCTGCTATTCAAAAGGACAACAACCTCCTGATTGAGGAAGATGTTGTAGACGAAACTGAGGAGCTTGGAGAGCCTGTGTATGACACTGATGACGATGGAGATGTGTTGTATGGGGATGGACATGAGACTCTGATTGTTCGTGAAAGCCTACTACTCCCAAGGGCGATTCAGGTGATGATTGATTGAGAACCAATATTTTCCGCACAACGTGCACTATTGCAGATAAAATCTGCAAAATGATCATTGATAGTGGATATTGTGAGAACGTAGTGTCTGAAGAGGCTGTCCAAAAATTGCAGTTGAAACCAGATCGCCATCTCGAGCAGTACAAATTGTCGCTGCTGAATAAAGGCAGTAAGGAAACAGTAAATCGGCGATGCTTAGTGTCTTGCGGGACTAGTACAACAGAATGATTCTTGATTTGCCAGCGGAGGTGCAGTCGCTGTTAGCCAAGTTTTCTAACCCGATGCTAGAGGACCTTCCTCCTTGACTGCCACCTGAAGCTATTGTGAATTCCGAGAAAGCTATTGTGAACTCAAGGACGAGTTCTTTCCAACCCGGGAAGACTGATGCAGGAGGATCTGAGTCAGATGGTGTTGAATTGTCAGATAGCACATTTTTGGCACTAAAATAACTTGAATTAGCAGATCAACACAAAGATGGCAGGAAACCATAATTTTATTTTTAATTTGGCAGTTTCGAGTGCGTTTTAGTATTTTGGCCATAACTTTGGCTACGAGTATCAGAATCGTGCAAACGACCCTAATTCGGAAACTTCTTTTCAATGCGCACGACGTGATCAACAAGCTACACTTGTTGCACATCTTTTCAAGGCCAAAATCCACCATTTACCCTTTCAAATCCTCAAATTTAGTAATTTATTTCCCTTTTTAGTAATATTTCAATTATTGTTTAGGAAGTGATTCTAAACCTAATTTGGGCCAGATTTCTGGCAGTATATTTCTTTTATTACGTATTTTGTTTTAGCGTGATTATTGGGTTGTTGCCATTTTTGGTAAAATTCCAATATTGATGAGTTTTAGCTATAAAGCCCGGCCTGTGGGCTGATTTTAGAGATATCTTTGATTTGAGTAATTTAATTGACATTAGAGTTATTTCTATGTGTTTTTGGGTAATCTTCTTGTGTTCTTCCCTGTGAATTGTCTATTAGAACTAGCCTGCAAGATCTCGCTATTCTGCCTGGCGTCACTTTGGGATGTGATCATTTTGGTGTATCATCAGCTACTCCCCATGAGTTAGTGGGATGTCACATCGGTTTGCTAAGTCATATCTTGAAAAGATACGCTGCTCATGATGATTGAGTCTGATTCACTGCTTGAGTCGTACGTTGCATTTATTGAACGTGTGTCGATTCAGTGGAAAAGAGACGAAAACCTAATCCCTATATAGGTTATCCATTGAGCGATGTCTGGCCCTTCTATTTAATTTTCTTTTAAAAATATTGCTATATTCATCTTATGATTAGAAAGTTTGTTCATCTTCTTTAGGACTCAACAAGACCTTATTGATGACGCAACCTTGGCCGGGGGCCTAGAGTTTTTCGAAGACAGGTTGCTTTTTGAAACCGGTCTTGCTGAAATCCGTACAAAGTTTGAGGTCCCTGAGGACCTGTCGTTGTCTGTTCTGAAGACCAATCAGATGCCAATGTCGCCACCTGCGGGGTTCATCTGCTTGCACTGGGGGATGCTTCAAACTGAAGTACGCTTTCCCGTCCTGTATGTGATTTGGGAATTTTCGTACTTCCGTGGAATTCTTCTGGCCAAGTTGGGCCTAATGGATACAGTATCATCCTTTTCATTCTGATTAGGGCGAAGGAAGCTGGCGTCCGTGTGACTCCATGAGTGATCCAGTTGATGACTTATCCTCGGTTAAAGAGTAACGTTGTCTGTAAGATGTCATCGCCGGCTTGCTTCATGAATCTGCTAGATGACTTCAAGTTTTGGCAGAAGTATTGCTTCTTGGCCTCCACCAATTCAAAGTTTTTCCAGTTCAGACCACTCCGTAAGTACAGTTTTTATTCTGGTTTCGTTGCGCTTGATTGTGTGCTAATCGTTGCTCGTATTTTTCGCAGGATGATTTTCCACTACTCCTCTTACACTAGAGGAGCAAAGCACTATGGATACGTTATGTGGTTTGTCAATAAGGAACGTGGTGGATGTTATATACGTTCCCAACTTCATTCGCAGTGGACTGTGGGACAACTGGCATGTGGCCCCCACTCTTTACCGAACATCGCAAGTTAAGCTTGAAGATGGAGCCCCTTATAGGAAGAGGAAGGTCGCTCGGGCAAAGCTTCTGTGTTGTCTGACGCGGAGGAGTCGTATGAGACGCTTGCCCCCTTTGTGAGTTCGAAGAGTTCTCGCATCAGAACTGGATCGTCTTCAACATGACCTACTCCAGTGAGTGAAAAACACGAGTTTGATTGACCTGTCAAAGCAGCGGCTGATGTATCTGGCTGGGAAAAAGACAACCTGCGATTTGCAAGGGTTGACGACATGTCAAATCTTAGTGCTGTGTAGGTGGAGGCTTTGAGTGAGTGGTTGATGAGGGTTGCAATGGTGACCTCTGCTGGTGCCAATTTGTGCGTTACTGCTCCTGTAGAAGGTTATGGAGCCTGACCGTCCAGCTGGTGCACAGTCTGATAGTAGCTGTGGTGGCACATGCCAAATTTCTTGTAGTCCGCAGTGTTCACCGTCTCATTCCAGGCCACAACTCGAGGAGTTGGATGGTCCTTTGGATAACTTGCTTCCTCCTCTTCCTCCAGACTCTGTTAAGTCGTTTTGCACTAAAGGGTTGGTTGTTTGTGATAAGGGAAAAGTTGCGAAGTAGAGCCTAGGAACAGTGGTGACTTCGAAGGGTGGTGCTAGTGTAATTCCATATCTGGGGGAGCTTCATCTGAATGCGAGGATCAACCTATTTGCACCAGACTTAATAAAGATGAGCACCCAAGTTTGGCATCAGGAGGTTGACGTGGAGTATGCTTTGAGGAAACATATAAGCTGACTGATGGATACGTTCCAAAACCTGTGAATGATACGCTGGGGGGCATATGGATAAGGGTTAAAAGTACCTTATGATAGGTATGTCTCATTTGAGCCAGATGGTCGTTGCTGGAACATAATTCGAGGTGGCTCGTAAGAGGGTATACACCATAGAGCATGTCTTCTCGCACATGCAACCGTTGTATTCCGATGTGCTCTATGAAATTGAATAGCTGAGGAAGCAGGATAAAAGAAGAGTCAGAGAAGTTAGCTGTGGTTGATGAGACTCAAATGGTTTGTCTGAAATCCCTTGAGCATGATCTAGCGGAGGCGATGTCTGTGAGGGACAAATTCAAACAAGAGTTGGACTGGGCCAGCAAAGATATGGAGGTCGCGTAGGAAGTAGCGACTAAGGCATGTTCTATACATAGTCTTTCATTGAAGTGAATGCTTTGAAGAAGGCTGAATGGACTGAATGCTTTGAAGAAGGCTGATGTGGAATTCAATGCTCGGGAGGCAAGGAAGGTCGAGGATTAGCTCAAATTGGATACGTACGAGCTCAGCGCTATGAAGAGTAGTTTGGCTATAGAGAAATCTCAGGTTGATGCGTTGACTAGCAAGTTGGAAATGTTGGAACGTGAACTTGATGACGCGAAAAGAGCTTCTGCAGGAATAGGGCAAATGTGAGTTCTGCTGGGTCGTACATGACAGGTTGGAGCTGTTAGTAAAGGAGGAGCGTCCGAAATAGGATCTTGGTCGATATAGAAGATGTCATATGTAGACTTGTGTGATACCCTTATGTGGGCGGACCTGAGGGGGAGGATGAAGGAGAAGTCCATGGATCTCAAAAGGGTTGGCAAACTACAAGGGTGAAGGTCACATCCCCACATTGCCTGGGTGCTGAAGGGTTGTGTACTATATATGTACAAGTTTGGATCTACAAAATACTACACGTTTTAAAGTCGTGCGGGACTTGCGCCCAAAGCGGACAATATAGTACATTGTGGATCGAATCATGACAAAATGGTATAAGAGCTTGACCCAGCTGAAAGTGTGCCAACGAGGATGTTGGGCTCCTAAAGGGGGTTAGACTATGATACCCTTGTGTGGGCGGACCTGAGAAAGAGGGTGAGGGAGAAGCCCAAGGGCCCATGGATCACAAGAGGGTTGGCAAGCTATAAAAGGGAAGATCATAATCTCACATCGTCTGGGTGTGGGACGGTGATGTACTATATATGTACAAGTTTGGATCTACAAAGTACTACATTTTTAAAGTTGTGTGGGCCTTGGGCCCAAAATGGATAATATAGTACTTTGTGGATCGGGTCGTAACGGAATGATATAGGAGTCTGACCCAGCCGAAAGTGTGTCAACAAGGATGTTAGGCTCCTAAAGGGGGTGAACTATGATACCCTTGTGTGGGCGGACCTGAGGGGGAGGGTGAGGGAGAAGCCCAAAAGTCCATGGATCCGAAGAGGGTTGGCAAGCTACAAAGGAATATCATAGCCCAACATCGCTTGGGTGTGGGAGGGTGATGTATTATATATGTACGAGTTTGGATCTACAAAGTACTACGCGTTTTAAAACCGTGCGGGCCTTGGGCCCAAAATGGACAAATAGTACTTTGTTGATTAGATCATGACTGAATGGTAAAATATAATACTCTGTGGATCGGGTCGTGACAGAATGGTATCAGAGCCTAACCCATTCAGAAGTGTGCCAACAATGATGTTGGGCTCCTAAAGGGGGGTGGACTGTGATACCTTTGTGTGGGTGGACCGGAGGGGGGTGAGGGAGAAGCCCAAGAGCCCATGAATCCCAAGAGGGTTGACAAGTTACAAAGAGGAGGATCATAGTCTTACATCGCCTGGGTGCAGGAGGGTGATGTACTATATATGTACGAGTTTGGATCTACAAAATACTACGCGTTTTAAAGCCGTGCTGGCCTTGAGCCCAAAACAGACAATATAGTACTATGTGGATCGGGTCATGATAACTTGTCTGTTACCATTGTGTCATCGGACGAAGAGGGCAGTTCAAACTCTGATGCTCAGACTGTAACGCGTATGGACGCAATCCCTGCCCCTTTTCTCTGTTAAGCTTAGATATTTTGTTTTTGTACCTTCCCCTAATCAAGAGTAAACTTCGTGTACTTGTACCCATTTTGCTATGTCTGTTAATGAAAGTAGTTTTATCTTGGCTGTGCTCTGTACATGTTTTGTATTCGTTGTCTCTATCGTGCATTTTTCGTTTCGCCTTGTCTTACATTGGCAGAGGCTAGTTGGATTGATAGGAAGTCGAATGGTCTATTTGTTGCTGAAAGCTTGATTGTTTGCTTTGCGATAACTCGGAGTCACTGTTACATAGTCATGTCCAATAGCGGGCATGTCGCAGGCAGTTTAGCCAAGGGTTGCGTTGCCTAAGCTGTGTCTTGTCCTTAAGGTAAGCTGTTGGAGGCTTATCTTGCTTGTCTGATTTTTCGGCTGCTGCCACAGGCGAGTTGCGATAGTGAAGCTTACGCATTGGAGCGCTTGTACCAAGTCAGGCGTCGTAAGCTCGAGTTGATAATCTATGTAGCCTATATCCGGGTACTGCCTGGATGATCTATGAGTCGGCATGAGTGGCCTTTCTTGATAATTGAATGTCAGCCCGTTTGACCGTGAATACAATGACTGAGCTGAGATTTATCTTTGCGATCGCTATTTTGAAGGAGAGCGGTGGTCGCGTGGCGAGCTGCTTGGGGATCCCACCTTCCGAACCATTTATGTCTGAACATAGTGGACTACAGGTTCGGATAATAAGGATTTGGCGACCATGCTGAAGAGCAGTGGTCTCGTGGCTAGCCGTCAATGTCAGTCAAGGACTGACTAGTCTCCCACCTTTAGAACCATCTATACCCGCGTGATGGGGGCTACAAGTTTGAGACGAAGGGGTTCAACGACTAGGCTGAAAAGTAGTGGCAAGCCGTCGGAATCAGTTCAGGACTGACTAGGGTTCCACCTTCCAAATCATTTATACATGTGCGCATCAAGCTACAAAATTGGGGATTTTTGGCAGCCACGCTGAAAAACAATGGTCCCGTGGCAAGCCGTCGAAATTAGTTTGGGATTGACCAGACTCCCACCTTCTAAACTATCTACACCCACGCAGTTGGAGCTGCAAGTCCAGGGTTGGTAATTCGGCAGCCAGGCAGAAGAGCAATGGTTTCGCGACGAGCCGTCAGAATAAGTTCGGGGCTGACTAGGCTCCCACCTTCCAAACCATCTATGCTTGCACAGTGGGGACTACAAGTCTGGGGTTTGTAATTTGACGGCCAGACTGAAGACCAATCGTCTTGCAGCGAGCCGCTAGAATCAATTCAGGACTAACTAGGCTCCCACCTTCCAAACCATCTACGCCCACGTAGTGGGGGCTACAAGTCTGAGCTTTGATCAGAAGCTTTCATTGACGGTCATCACCAGCTAGGCTTACTTGATCGGATTTGGTGATCATCGACCACGAAGGGGGCAATGATCCTTGGTGAGTCATCATCACCAGGCGTGATAGTGCTAATTAGACTCCCACTTCCTAAACCATCAAGATTTGCGCTGGGCGGACTAGGTGTCAGGATGAACTAGAAGCCATCGTCATCAGCCTCGGCTGACTAAGTTTACCTGGTTTGAAAGAGGTTCTGCCTGCTTTAGGGCGTGCAAACCTATGTCCACAAGCATCGTGCACCGTATGGATGAAATTACCTTAAATCGTATAGTGATCTACATGTATGATCCGTGTGTTAGAATTGACTAGGATTTCTAGTGCTTGTGCCAGACATGTGATAGAATACTAGTTGAATAGTGGGCCGAGCCCATGGGGACACAGAGGGAGAGCTAGGGTTGCTTACACAAATTGCACTACATGTACGACGTATATCGCGCGGTAGCATGTGTACGGCATAGACTACGAGACGATTGAGTATCGATTACTCCCCTTCAATTGATGGGGCTGCGTGCAACGCCATTAATTGGGTGAACGTGGTCTACGACAGATTCATTGGGAACCATCTTCTCCTCGTTTCTCATATGGTATTCAATGCTTGATAGTTAATGCTGAAACGCCCGTTTGATGAACCATCATGTCTATATAATGGCATTATTCAATCGTTGTAGGCACTATCTTTTGCAGAGCATATCTTCTGTAATGTTCTTGCTTGGAGAAAATGTTTTAGGTTTTCCAAAGGCTGAAGGAAAATCTCCATTTCTAGAACCTTCAAATGTTCTGACATTTTCACTGATCAAGCATGATGATATCGTTGTTATGCGTGATCACCTGCTATGGGTGGGCAGTTAGTTGATTTTATTGTTGAGATCTCGTAATTTCTTCTCGTATTGGGGAGAAGAAGTACACATTTTCCCCAAGAGAGATGCCTTGGTGTTATTTCGTTTCGTTGTGCCCGTGTATATGCGGTTCCCGCTGCTAACTTATGGTTGATCGAAGTGTTAGCGGATGTGCGGTGCTTCTGAAAGTGGTATCTCGCAGTCACCCCGGGTACTGCACATGGGAAAAGTGTCCTCGCTTGGCAGCATTGTGAGACCTTGATTGCTTCATCGCTTGCGGCCATCCTCATCTGCCATCTTCTATCTTCTACAAGGGGCCGAAAGTCGTTTGAGGAAGTCATCAAGAAGATAAGATGCCATCCTCATCGCTGTTGGCGGGTTGTTTTCAAGGGTGAATCGATGGAGCAATCGACCGCTCTGTGCTTTCAACCCCCATCTGTAATTTTGTCCTTGATCTTGGGAAGGGGTCGAGTGACGTTCATTTGGGTATCTTTGTTGTTATTTGCATATAGCTTTCACCGGAGAGCTCATTTGTTTTCTTCTTATCTCCTCATGTAGTTGCATTGTCTATTTTTACTCCATGTCGTACCAGATTCAGATGTTTGTAGTATGTAGTCTTTTGTATTCGCCTCTGGACTCTTGTTGTTACATCTTTCCAGTAATCAATAGAGTTTGTCTTCATAATTCTTTCCTTATTTCTTAAATGATTGCAAATCACATAAGTCTTTAAGAACTAAAACTCTACATTGACTATGGAAAAGAAATAAACAACTGACATAAACTGATTGAGGGGTATTCTCATCAGACTATTGAGCTTCGTTGGTATTTTCAGCAGACTGCTGAGCTTGTGGATTCAGACGGATGGACCTGAAGTGAATTCGGACAGACCTTGTGGATCGTTGGTATTCTCAGTAGATTGCTGAGCTTCGTTGACGTTTACAAAGGTTACTGGAAATTAAACCTTGTCAGGGTGTTACAAAGGTTACGGAATGTGGGTTGTACCCCCGCTTGCCTCGGTCTCTGCATTTCGCCGTGTTGAAGCGCAAATTGCTCCTGTGTTGCTTGACGGTGATGCTTCTGCAATCACTCGGCCTGGCTCAAGTTCAGATTGCTCGGCGTGACCTTGTTGGATCTGGAAACATTATATCTGTTTCAGTGCAACGTAATGGCAGGCTTGTGTCGTAGGTTGGTTTCCACGTATCATTCCTTCAAAGTGGTTAGCAGTGTATTTAATGCACTGGTGAAGGGTGGAGACTACTGCTTCCATCTGGTGGAGCATTGGTCTTCCCAAGATAAGGTTGTAGGTATACGGTGCGTTTACTACCATGAAGTCTAGAAACAAGACCTTTCTCAGTTGTGGTTCTCCTGCCACTACTGCTAACCTTATTTTTCCGATCAGAAAGCATTTCTCCCCATTGAATCCAATTAGCGGAAAGTCTGAAGATGTTAAGTTCTCCTATTTGAGGTCCATACTGTGGAACGCGTCGTAGAACAGAACGTTGAGTGAGCTCCCTGTGTCTACCGGAGCTCTTTTCACTTCCCACCTCGCGATAGAGACTGAGATGACTAGGGCGTCGTTGTGCGGCGCTCGGAGTCCTTCGAGGTCCTTGTTCGTAAAGGTCAAGGTGGGAATGGGACTTTGAATCCTTGAATAGCAAATGCGTTTCTCCTTGTCCACGGGTTGTGGACGCATTTCTAGTAGCGTCCATTTGCGGGACTTATGCGACTGGTCTTCATTCGGTCTGATTCCATGAAGCACATAGATTATGCCCGGAGTCTCATTCTCTAGTTCTTTAACTAACTCCCCCAACTCTTTGGACCGTTCTGGTCGCTTCTCAGAGTTCATGAATTCTTGTTGTTTCCCCTGCAAATCTAGTACTCAGTTTGATACCTCAGACTCTTTCAACCGTTGGTATCATGGCGGCCCTCCTTGTGGTATGAGCAGTATTTGTTGTTGTCACGCTTGGAGGGGTCTCCGCGCTATTTTAGGGGCAATTTCAGATCTTCCCAGTTTTTTTATTGAGTTTAGTACGTGTGATAGGCTAAAATTGAGGGGTCTCACAGTTCTGGCTCCAACATAGTTGGACGCTTTCTTTGGCCTGGATCGGCCAGGGTCTGACCTATTGTCACTACGCTTCCTCTTGCTCCCTTCATCCTTGCGACTTTTTCCCTCATTCTTGTCCTTCGGAGTGGAGGGCTTCTTCTCACATACGATTTCCCTCTTTCTGGTCCTCAACTCCTCTAAGGTAATGTGCTTCTGGGTACTCTTGAGAAGCTCCGTCATATCTAAAGAGGGCTCCAAGGTGAGGTCTTCTTAGAGTTTTCCCTCCTTTAGGCCCGCGGTGAAAGCTGTAATGGTTGTGTCGTCGTTGCAACCGTTAATATGTGTCAGCTCATTGTTGAAGCAAGTGACATACTCTCTGAGCGTCTCATTGAATCTCTACCTTAGAGAGAATACGGAATGTGAGCCTTTTCAAAAACGTCGACTCTCAACGAATCGTGTCAGGAACTCCTTTGCCAGGGTCTTGAAGGAGTCGGTCGACGGGAAGCTGTGGAACCATGTTAGTGTTGACTTCTACAAGCTGGTGGGAAAAGTCATGCACATCACCTACTCGGATCATTCTTTGAGGACCATTACATGTTGGTAATGGCACAAGTGGTCGAATGGATCGGTGGTTCCGTCGTAGATGTCGAGCTTCGGAGGAGTGAACTTCTTCGGAAGGGCCTTATTCATAATGCAATCCACGAATGATGGGATAGATAACGGTACAACACGTCCGGTGGTTCTGAGGGCCAAGCCTCTCTGCCCTGGCGGCCGGCTATGCGTTAATTGCACATCCTTCTCTAGTCCAATGGGAACTAGCAGGGGCTTGACTCCCATGTTCTTGCTTTCTGACGTCCTATGAAGATAGGCTTGTGCTGCTCCTAGTCTCTATTAACATGTGGAGGGTTTTGTCGAGCGAGAGCCTCTTCGGATTTGGCGATCTGCTGTATTTGAGATGACAACATATCTATCCTAGGGTCCGTCGTTGCTATTGTCAACGCGGGGGCGTGAGTCTGCTGCCCGTGCATAATCGAAACAACAAAAAGTGGCGGTACAACACCAACCAGAGCGATTGACATGTCCCCTTGTTTTTCGTTGTTGCATGATCTGGTGGTCACCATCTCTATGTATTTCGAAAAGAGATGATGTTAATAAAATGCTAGGAACTTTTTCGTCCCCACGGACAGCGCGAAAATGATGCAGTCATTTTCCGCTTTCTTCTTTGACCTAGTCCTACTGACCTGCACAAGTAATGTACGATAGCCACGGACCACTGTTGTGGTAGCCGATGACACTCTGATTCTAAAGTCAGACAGAGATCTGAGGAAGGTGTAATGTTGTAAACAAGGAATTTGTAGTGTGTACCTTAGTTTACCAACCTCATGTCTTATTTATAGTACGAGAATCCTGGTTCGACCAGGTCATCGATGACGTAGTTTAGGAAGGAGATCTTCGTGGAGATCATTCTCTAATTAGGAATCGAGTTGTAGAATGGAAGTTTCATGTTAGCTCTGTGCTTCTAGATACGCGATAGATAGTTTCCTATCAGTGGGTAAACCGTAAGAGGAAGTTTCCCTGCATGAAATGTACTCTAATACTTGCTTTCTAGTTGAAAACGGAGCGCTGTTGTAGTTGCCTGGTCGAAGCTGATCCTTGAGATACTTGCCTTAGTGGGGCATACGAGTATTGAGGATAATTGTGAAACATGTGGGCATATCGAGGTGTAAGAATTCGGGTTTGTTTAACGGATTGCATTGGGCGAGCTTTAAACAGCTTGGGTCGGATCAGTGTTGGACTGAGGGTCGGGCCTGTAGTTTCTCGAGATCATCATGACACATATATGGCTCAATAATGTGACCATTTTGGTGTATCATCAGCCTCCAATATATTTTCTCCCACTGGGTAATGTTTTTCTCCAATAAAAGTGAGTATGAATCATGTTGTAGAGCAATAACTCTCATGGCAAAAAATTAAGTGTTAGTATGAAGATAGCTTTGCTTTGCCAACTTGCGTGCATAAAATACTGGATATCAGTCAACCACTATTTTGAGCAAAAGATAATAAAAGGGTAATTGAGAAGGGTTGAACAAATAATCAGCCAAACCAATCAAACCGAACCAAACCAACAAATATGTTTCGATCTTTTTACAATTTCAGTTTAGAAAGTTGCAAAACCGATAAGTTCAGTCCAGTTTTTTGTTTTTAAGTCAATAAAACCAAAAACCCATACCCACAAGCCCGTTACTTACCTTCATCTATCACTTTTATAGAAAATGGCAGTTTATTGTTTTATTACTGATTGCTTTACACACGTCTTATCATTCCCCTTCATCTCTCACATGTCTCATTACTTTATTTTAATCAATGAAGAAACATAGGGGAAAAAAATCTTCAATCATCATTATTTCTTCCACCCCTTTTTTCTAGGGTTTTCTTTATGCTCTAATGGGTTCTTATTTCTATTTGAAAGATTTAGGGTAATTATTTTTCTGTATTCTCATTAACCCAATGGAAAATATTTATACAAGAAGTCCAACAGTAGTTTCCCTAATTTATCATAATACCTAACAACAGTTTAAGAAATATTAAACTTCTTGAGGAAGTAGTTTCCTATAACAAAGCAAGTACCCATATATAGCTATCCTAGAATAAAGGAAATAATAAAGGAATAAACCACCTAAATAATCTCCTAACATCCCCCTTCAAGTTGGAGCAGGCAAGTCTAAAATGCCCAACTTGTCAAGGAGAAATATCCGCCAATTGGTCCGTCGTCGACACATAAGACGGAGCAATAAGACCTTCCTGGATAGCATCTCGCACGAAATGACAATCAACCTCAATGTGCTTCGTGCGTTCATGAAATACCGGATTCTGCGCTATATGCAACGCGGGCTGACTATCACATAAAAGAGGAATCGCCTTAGGATGATGAAATACCATGATAAATTGCCAACTCTCTAAAAGCTCGAACTTGTAGAGAAGGTGAATCCAATCATATATCAAGCGGAAGCGAGAGCGGAGTCGTGAGATTATAACTATATCGGTGGGTACCAATCGTACAACTACACCGTATAAATTCACACGGTACTATCGTGGATAAGTACATGGGCAATTTTAGGCCCATGGATAATTGGAGTGGGTTTAATATTCCAACACTCCCCCTCAGCGCAAGCCCGAGGAAAATACTGAAAATTCTCGCAGCGATTGCCCTGGACGAGACTCGAACCCACGACCTCCGAGGACCAATGCTCTAATACAATGAAAGATTTGAGGTAATTGTTTTTCTGTATTCTCATTAACCCAATGGAAAATATTTATACAAGAAGTCCAACAGTGGCTTCCCTAATTTCTCATAATACCTAGCAATAGTTTAGAAAATATTAAAATTCTTGAGGAAGTAGTTTCCTATAACAAAGCAAGTACCCATATATAGCTATCCTAGAATAAAGGAATAAACCACCTAAATAATCTCCTAACACTATTACTATCAGTGAAGGATGACGATGAAAAATAAACTACAAATGAATTTCGCACCTGGGAAATGGGTTACACCGTAGTAGACACAAAATGCTCCATTGATATTTTAATTAGAGCTCTTGGCTTCTCTGTAATTATTTTTTAGTAAACTCTTCCACGAAATTTAGAGGTTTGGATTACCCCTTCGTCTCCATTAATGCTTCTTCAGAAAATGAAATTTTGGTTTGGTCGGTTGTTCCACCTATGATGTGAGGTCCACCTTTACTTCTCCCCTATAGAAGGTTCAAATATACAAGTTGTCCAATTAATTTTTGTGATTTAGTTAATTTTCAGGCTTTTTTTTCTTTTCAAAAAATGCAAAACTAACAAAAATCCAAAATTAAAACCGACCGAGTATTCCTCTCCAAGTGGTAGAGCAAGTTTAGTTTTGATTCGGTTCGGCTCGGTTTGTGAGAAGGCCGGTTCGATTTCGGTTCTTAAAATGTTGAAACTGAATATTTTAGTTTGATGTGCCACCAGGCATCCTACGTTTTCAGCCGTAATTGAGATCTTTAGGGGATGCTTTGATAACCATGTCCTTAAATTTTCAATTATAGATCATGTCATTAGTTTACAAGACATTAGTTGATGAAGAAATGTTGTAAAAATGTCGAGTAATTCTATAGGGCTTGGGTCCCCCTGCCTTCATTTTTGCCCCCTTTTTAAACACATTTTCTAAAAGGGTTGTTAAAGAAGCCCCCCCCCCCCCCCCCCCAAGTCAGCAACCTCGCTGGTTTTCCCAGGCTAGGAAGAATTTCGAAAAAATGTCTTACCCTTCAAAACTTAAAACTCTCTTCTTTATTTAATCAAACTCCCACCTAAAAAATTAAATTACTGATAGTATAGTTTATGGGGTGTATTCTATTAAGATTTTAAAATGTAGGGATATTCAATTAAGAATTTAAAAAATTTTATTTAAATTTAGGATTATTCAATATGAATTTAAAAGGTTTGTTTTAAAATTCATCAAAATGGGTATTTAATTTATACTTTTTAAAGTCCACCCAAATCATGAGGTATTAAAAATAGTAGATTTTGAATGATTGTGAAATTGGTGATCCAAGCGATTATAGTGATTATGCAAAACTTAAGAACATTGCTATACTGTTTCAAACAAAATTATTCTCTTTTGAGATTTGTTGCGAATTGGTGCGAAAGGGTATAAAAGTTTGGTTTCTCCCCACCCTAAAATTGTGTAAGAGAAAACCAAGATGAGATGAAAAGAGTAATGATGGTTCCATGGTTTGATGTGAAAGAGAAAGACTGAGAAGAGAGAGGAACTGTAAGAGGATGGATTTATTTGGATGTCTTGTTTGGTTTTCTATCCCAACATCATAGCTTTTCATTTTTCTGGGATCATCAGAGATCTAAAGTCTGGGTTTTGGGCTGCTTTCCCAAATAACAACTTAGAAGAGTTTCAGAGATCTGGGTTGGTTGTGGAAATTTTTTTTTTTTTTTTTTTTTTTGGGGAGCATAATACAAGCATGAGAAATGTTCTATCGTTTTAAAGGTGCAAGTTTGGTTTTTACCTAAAATTTTCATCTCATTGAGTTTGGAATTGGTTTGTTGATTGTGTTCCATCTTTCATCTGCTTCTTATCCATCGCTGCACATCCGCCTCTTTTAGGCTTACCTGAAGTCTCTGTTGGGATCATTGGTTCACATTGAGAGACCTGAAACTCGCAACCAATAGATTCTCAAAGGAAATATCATTGGAGAAGGTGGGTATGGTGTTGTTTACCGAGGCCAGCTGATCAATAGGACTTCTGTAGAGGTTAAGAAGCTCCTAAACAATTTGTAAGTCCAGTGACATTTTATGTTTATAAATTTTCTAGCATTGGCCGATTTTGATCATACTTTTGTGATTTCTTTGATGCTCTTAGATCAAGCGGAGAAAGAATCCAGTATAATTCTTTAAATTTAATCAAAACTCTATCATTTAAAATCCATCAAAATTCACATGGAGTTTGTAAAATCTTTCGAAGTTCATGAGTTTTTAAATGATTCACAATTCATTAAAATCTTTAATTGAGGACACCCCTTTAGCATGATAATCCTTCATTTCTTTACATGTGGACTCAATGTCGTCAATTGATTAACCTACAATTCTCAACAAGGAAGAATTCCATGATCACTTGTATGACTATGATTCGACCACAACCTTCTTAATGATCGTCATATATTCGAGTTACTCTCCACAAAATCTGTCTTTGATGATGATGATGAAAATGTGCCTTTTTCATTTCTAGGATCACTTTGAGAGAAACATAAGGAGCATCCATGGAGGCAAATCACTTTAGTTTAAAGAACTTTAAACGAAGTCGATTTATCCTCTTTTGAATACACAATAGAAGTACAATGGTGTAGTGATTGATTATATCCCACTTGTCTATTAGACATGGGCGGAGCCAGGATTGCTAACAAAAGCTGACAAACAAAAGTTTGAAAAGACCAACTTACTCCTGAACGTGATTTTTTGAACCAAACGAAGATTTTTCTTTGTTAACTCCCAACAAACCCACCCTCACCAACCCTCTCACTCTCTCCTCTTCTCATTCTCTTATATTTTTCTCCCTCACAAACCCTTTCTCACTCTGTAATCTCTCAACTCCGTCTCTCATCTCACTCCTCTTATATTTTCACTCTCAATTCGCTCAACTTCGTAGCAGTTGGCTATATCAAACCCTGAAACGCAAACATATCAATAACAGAGATTTGTATAGAAATGGGGGGAGGAGAGAACCTAAACTTTTAAAATAATCAATAATTTAATTTTTAGTGGAGTCGAGAGTCAAGATGTATACAAAATGAGGCAATCTAAACTTTTAAAGATGGGCAATATAAAAAAATATGAGTAATTTAGTGAGATTTTTCAGAAAGATAAAGGGGGCAACTAACCCCTTAGCCAAAGGGTAGGTCCGCCCATGCTGAAAACACCAACATCACCTTCGACATTATCACCACTACCTTCATCACTATCTGAGTTCTCCAGATCGATTGCTATTGGCAGCACCGGTGACATGGGTGCTACAATAGGCGCTCGAAAACAGTGCAATTCGAGTAAGTAGCAAACCATTCATTAATACACTCAACACGAAAAACATGTCTACAACTAGGCAATACGGACTATCTCCCCTTCTTTGATATCACTTAAGCACACAATATGCTCAATCCGATAGGCACTAATCAACCCACCTAGAGCAAGAGAATATGAAATGATTGGAAGAGTGCAGAGCACCTTCTCATCCACACCATCAAATGCCTTATTGTTCCATGTAAAACGTGGTGAAAGTGCAACACGTAGATGACCTCTACCTCTTCACACACAATACTGAATCAATTTATTATGGTACAACAAAAATGCTAATGTTGTGGATACAATACCAACCATGGAAATCATCAAGGGTGTGAAGAGCAGTTGTGCAGGTGGTTGAGTCGAAGTATTCATGTTTGTTGCTGGCCATGATTGCAGGCTAGAGCTCATGAGTTATGGTTTGCTGTTCGACAATTAAGTTGCAAATATATAGTAATTGTTGCAAAAGGCACCTTCAGACGCTTTTGGTAGGATGGACGAATATGTGGGTATTACATGAGCTTCCTCGTCACTTGTATTGCCATTCTGTTGTTGTTTGAACTGAATTTATGGAATGCTAATCAGTCAAATAAATTAAGTGTGTATGCTGAATATAGAATGAATTGATTTCATAGCTAAAGAATTTGTTATTAACCTACTGGCCTGCATTAATTCATGCATATTTCAATTTAGGTGTCATTAATTTTGAAATTCAGCCTAACACACAATTTTGGGGTTTGACGGTTAAGTCAACTATGTTGACCTACTCTTGTCATCCATATTTTTAGAAAATACAAAAAGTACCCGATAATTCAGTGCTAAAGATACTGAATATTGCGTATCATGAGGAATATCCAATAACCAAATTGATTAACAACTAAAAATGAAAATTTTGCAAAGCCTTCAAGGAGATCCATGGACAAAGTAATTTGCTTGTACCAAACTGTTCATCTTCTACCTTAGACCCAACCCAAACCTAAACATCAGTTCGGATTCCAATGCCCAGAATTTTTACCAAATACATTCCTCACATTTTTTTTCTTCTTGTTCATCTTCTTCTTTCTCACACGTGAAGAATGTTGAGGTGATCCTCAACACCTCTTCTCTCAAACCTTAAACCATCAATACTATGTCTCAAAAGAGAGAAATTAACAAACACTCTTCCATAACACTATAAGTGAATCAAATATCGGGTGGCTTGGGAAATTGAGTTGGTTGTAGCATTGGAGGTCATCTGGGAGGAACAAAGTGTTTGATAAGATGAGAGTTTCCCATTTGTAGGAGGACAAAGAATTAGTGTTTTTAGATTTGATAGACTTATCTCCTTTCCCACCATCTTCATCTCTCATCTTCATCACCGAACCTCACTCCAAGGACAACGCCCAAAGGTAAAGGTCACCAAAGATAATTGATAGTTTAAAATCAAATGAATGAAATAGAAAAAACAGTAACAGCAATACTCAATCCCAATTTTGAAAACTAATTTTGATGCATAAAGCTTAAAAGTTAATTGATAAACTTGAAGTACATTTATAAAGAAAACTGTAACAACTTATAGTGTTTCTGATTTGAAATACACTTGTGAACTTCAAACTTCGAGGGGATACAAAAGGAAAGTTTGAGGTTTTGAGAGGCTTTTATACTCTTACTCCGGACTTCGAACTTTGCTTAAATAGAATTGGAGGAGCCTTAGGTGTTTGCAATAATGATAGACATCATGATGGGGAACTTGAAACTTTGGAGATAGTAGAAAACACTTTTGAATAATGAAGTTTGCTTCTGATGGTGGATTGGTAACTTTTCAGGATTTTTGTGATATAATGGAGGATTCAAAATGACTGGGTTGGTGGACAGTGATATAAATTGGACATTTGTGGAATAAAAGAGTGTTGAATTTGACTTGTGAGCCATGACATAGTTTGGAATGATATGAATAATTGAAAGTTCTTTCAGTAGATTTGTCATTGTATAAAATTATTGAGGGTTAAAATGGCTCGTGGGGTCTTTGAAAAAGAACATTAGATTTGAATGTGAAATATAATGGCTTTGAGAATGATGTTTGAAAATGTCATTTATGAAGGGGACATTTTTTTTGTAGTTTGGCAAAAGATATATTGTTGCAACTAAAACAAGCCAAAACAATCATCTTCATTTAAATTGTTTGGAGAGATGACGTCTTCATTGTCCTCAATATCTGAAAACAAATTTGGGAGAGCGACTCATACAATTATTTCTTTGATGTTGTAGCTAAAATTTGGGTTTTTATTTTGTGACACTGATAGGTTTATTTTATTTTATTGGAACTGTCTTGATTTTGAGATTGAAAGGATTTTTCCATTGTTTGTGATGCGTCCAAATCTCGTCCTCCTGTGAGTTTGACCTGCAAAACAGATGTTAGACTATCAAGTACCACTTTTTTGGTGGTCGAAGGCACTCCGATTCTTAAGTCAGTAACTTTGTTCGAAGAAAGAAGTATATCTAGACAAACCTCAGTTAAAGTTGTATACCCTTGTCGAATGTTCCCTTTACCTTTTATAATGGTCGCGGTTAATTCTTTGCATGACTTAAGCATGTGAGGTGCAACGGAAGGGGATTTTCTCGTAACAGTCTCCTCCTTTACGAAGATGCGTCCCTGGAGGCATAACTCCCTCCACAACTCTTATGCAACGTTCCTCTTCTTTATGAGAGAACTTGTGCGGGCATGGACTTGGGCTTTAACTCGTGCATGCCTGGATTTGGGCTTTAATTACACCATTCTTTAATGGGCCATGTTTGGGCTTCTATGATAGGTTTTTCCTTCTTGAGTTTTATGAGCTGGCCCAATAGATGGGACGCCAGATCCTTGTGATGGATTTTTTAGCCACATGTATGGCTGCAATGTAAGTCTATTTTGATGTATCATCAGCTACTCCCCCCATAGTTAGTGGGTATGCTGACCCGGCCACTAACTCCATGACGTTTGATCTTTCAATTCTATCATTGCTTTGTATTTAATGTTGTTAGCAACTTTTAGTGGGACGGTGTCTCGATATCTTGTTTATCCGTTTGTTTTCGCGCACTTTTTTGGAATTTTGTGTGCCATCATATCCGGCACGTCGTCCCATGAGCAATTTCTTCGTTGTTCGGCTCTATATAATGGAAACGTGACGAGTTTGTTTCCCTTTTTACTCCATTTTTGAAATTACGGTTGTTTCTTCTTTCCCTTGTCATTCTTCTTCCTTGTTCGTTCACAATACCTACTAGTGATTTACTGGACGGTAAGCAGCTTGCTATCTGCAAAACTCATTTTTTTCCCAAGAAGGTTTCCAGGTAACATTGGATAGCATTCGTTCTGACTACTCTTTACCTTCTGACTTTAAGATCATTTTGCCCCAACAGAGTGATAGTCCTTGACATCTGAGGAAAAAGTATATTACACTCTACCTGTTCATGTTTCAATCCGGCATTCGATTTCCAGTTCCAGAGTTATTCTGGGCATATTTAGATTTTCTATGCATTCCTCCTGCTCAGAATTAACCTAATGGCTTAAGGGTTATTGTTTCTACATACGCAAGAACCATCATTTCTGGTATTCCTTTAACTATTAGAACTCTGCACTCGGTGGCCAGTCTGTTAGTGACAAAGAATATTTGTTTTCTTCATTCTCCTGCATGTTTGGTAATCTGAATGATGATATTAGGGGTTGGTCGCAGTACTGGTTTTATGATATTGTCTGTTCTGGCTACTTCGACTCCTTTCGGGTTCCCAACAAGAGGAGGGATCTATAATTGATTGTAGAAGAACAGATGATCGGTGAGCCTTTTTTCAGCTTCCCGAGGTTCCTTTGGACACCTTCCTTTCCAATTTCACGGTAGAGTGCAGTGGTTTGTATAGTATGAATGAGGCTAAGCAAGCTCTGCTGATCGAGGGCAGGCTGAGGAGATTATTGCATGCGTTGCTCTTGTTGGCGTTGGTAATGTTGGCATTGATGGGAAAATGAGCTCGAATGTTACGAATCTCGATGCTCCTGTTAGGGTTGGCCTCACTGGTCCAACTTCTAAGAAGATAAAGGTTCCAAGGCCTGTTAGTCCGTCGAAGCAGTTGTTTATAAGTTTAACAGTGTTCCGGAGAGAAAACAACTCCTCGATTCTATTTGTCGTGTTTTTCCTTCTTCGAATTCTGTCAATAGGGAACCTGCAATTGAGGATCGTTTATTTTGGAAGAGGCTGAAGAGATAAGGTTGGTGTTGGAGAGGAGTGAAAAAGAGATTATTCGCCCATTGGATGATAATGAAAAGAGGCTCATTTCTGCTCATGGTGGTCCTGACGCTACCGATGCTCTAATGACGATCCCAGAGCCATCGACGATAAGATGTTCCAACTGGCGGTTGTTCAGTCTAAGGATATTGGTGGTCACAGTTGAGTTCTCGAGGTGTGGTCTCCCCGTTATCTTCCTTTTCCTACTGATAATGCGGTCGAGGTTTTGCCTGCTTAGGTTCTTTTGTCCCTGTTGGTACCACTACTCGTTTTGCTTCTGCTGCAATTACTACGTAGTGAGAGGGTAATGATGGTTTTTCTGCTACTCCTTATTTCTTCCTGACCATTGGCGGTGGCTTCTTTGTGCTTCCAGATCCCCGCGTCCTTCATTCGCGGATTAGTTGAAAGGAACCTATCTCTGAAGAGATTTGAGTTAAGTCGGACGAGAAGTTTTGCTAGTTTTCCTAGCTTGACGTGCAGGATGGCGAATGTAGATTGATCAACGAATGGCATGGGTGATCGATGGAGAGGCCTTTAATGCCTGTGTTGGATCTTGGCCTTCATCTTGATGACGGCCTTAGACATATAATGGATGGGATGAATCATCTTACCTACGCTAGGGTGATGGGCTCAAATTACCAAGCTAATCGTAACCAGGTGGCTTCTCTGGAAAGGAAGTTCGCGGTGTTATTGTTGGTGTTTTCCTACGTCATTTGTCAATCCAACGTGTTAAGAGCACGATGTGCAGAACAGAAAAAAAATGGCTAGGGTTGCTCAAGCCTTATTGATTAAGAAGGCGAAAGATGCACATGATCGGTCTGCAACTGAGCTCGAATCTTTGAAAATCGATTTAAACGATGTTTGTGCACACTTACACGATGTGGAGAAGGAGTTGTCTGTCGAGAAGGCGATTCATGATGAGGCTGCACGTGCTGTGGTAGAGCAATCTATCAACCGTGACGTCGCCGAAAAATGAGTAGAGGAATTAATGGTTGCGTTTGACGAGATCAAGGCAAATACCTCCGCATTGCATACCACTGCTAAAGGATGACTTATTGCAGCTAGGAAGGAACTTGCTTCGATTAAAGTCAGGCTTCGCATTATTGAGGTGGTAGATTGGCAGCGAATCGTTGATTGACAAGCTAAGCTTCCTGACTATATTGATGGGCTTGGTGTTGATTTGTCTCAGTACAGTCACTTGGTTGATTAGACCTTTGAAAATGAATATGGCGACGAAAACATTTCGGGTTCTTCGGATGGTCCAACTGTTGAAGAGCCATTGCTTTCATTTTCTCTTGAAGAGAGAGCTCCTGGCAGTGATCCTATTGTCTCTCGTCTGTCAGATGACGCCGCCAATGATGTTATGGATGCCTCCGCTTTATCTCCTACTCCTTTACCTTCTTCTTTGAATGTAATAGAATAGTTTTATTAATGAACGATAATTTTTTCCTTGGTGTTCTTATTTTTCTTCGTAGTCGTAATTTGTTTTGTTGACTCGATCATGTTGCTTACACCTTTTTTAGGTCAGCCGTAATTGTCGAAATGAGTTGCACTATGTATCTCCAGTTTAATTTTTTTGACTGGTCAGGAAGCCTTTACAGCTACATTCTAGATCGTGTTTGAATTTCGTTAATCTAAATTCTTTTATGCTCTGAGACATTTGTCTCGACCTTGTGTTGGTTGTCTCGAAGCTTTTATGAGAGAGCTGGTTTGTTCGTTTATCTTTTACCTCATCGGTTTATTGTACTACTTGACCCGAGGTTCTCTGAATTAAGTTAACTCGTTCGTTCAACTTTTACTTCGTTGGTTTGACTACTAATCAAACCAAAGTTGTTTTTATTTGGTCGACTCATTCGTCCAACTTTCACTTCGTTAGTTCAACGTACTATTCAACCCGAAGTTGCTTTTATTTAGTTTACTCGTTCGTCCAACTTTCACTTTGTTGGTTTGACATCTAGTCAACCCGAAGTTGCTTTTATTTAGTTGACTCGTTCATCCAACTATCACTTCGTTGGTTCGACGAACTAATCAACCCGAAGTTGTTTTTATTTAGTTGGCTCATCTTCCAACTTTCACTTTGTTGGTTCAATGTACTAGTCAAGCCAAAGTTGCTTTTATTTAGTTGACTCGTTTGTCCAACTTTCACTTTGTTGGTTTGACGTACTAGTCAACCCGAAGTTGCTTTTATTTAGTTGACTCGTTCGTCTGATTTTCACTTCGTTGGTTCGATGTTCTAGTAGACCCGAAGTTGCTTTTATAATTAATTAGCTGACTCGTTCGTCCAACTTTTTACTTCGTTGGTTCAATGTTCTAGTCGACCCAAAGTGGCTTTTATTAAGTTGACTCGTTTGTCCAAATTTCTACTCTGTGGTTGATCAGACCAGAAGTTTATTAGATATATCCGACTTGTGTCTTGATGTTTTGGCTTGACATGCTGATTGCTCCGTATCATCGAGTTTTGATGACTTTAGTCTGTTGGCCATGCACAATATGGGGATTCCAAACTTGTAATTTTAATTATATTCCTTTTTTGATATTCTCACCAACCCTAGCGGTTGTTCTTAAAAAGTTTCGCTAGATTGTAGAGTGGTTTGTTTCATCCACCCGACCTTTGCTCGGTTGATGTCGATCCTTGTTAGAGATTTATGTTTTTGTTGCTTTATCTTGTTTCGCCTATGTCTTCAAGTCTCCTAGATTGCTATTGGTTATGTTTCGTCATTTGATGGATATGTTATTGTAGTTGCTGGACTCAGGGTGCTTTCTGACTTAGTAGCTGAATAGTGTTGAACTATCTGATCACGTTCTCATCAGCCCCAAATTGTCCAATCATGCTTACATTAGCACCGAATTGTCCAATCATGCTCACATTAGCACCGAATTGTCCAATCATGCTTGCATCAACACCAACTGCCAAGGTTTAATCAGGTCCGTTGTCGTCAATTTTGTTGTTGGTAATTCGGGTTGGGCTTGCATCCATCAGTAGGATTCTTGAATTGTGTTAGTTGACTAAAACAAGCTTCTCCGTGTTCTTTTACTGCACATCAGTAAAACGGTTTGTCTGGTTTCGTCTGGCATTAGTACTCCTAGTTCAATATAGATCAGCTCGAGTGAGAGGTGTTTCCTACTTTTTTTTTTAGTTGGGTTGATCATTTTGTTCCCCCTGGCCATGCAGTGTAAGGCGAATATAAGTTCCCTAGTTTGTTCTTTTTGATCCTATGGTGGAATCTGCCATTTCTTTTTCTTTAAACTGCTTGTCTCGCATTCCAATGAATTCACCGAGTCGTCCTCTTTGAACCCAATGCTCAATTTCATCTTTTAGTTTGTAGCAGTCTTCAGTATCGTGCCCGTGATCCTTATGGAAGAACAATACATGCTTTTGTATATTCCTTCAAGGTCTCCTCTCATTCTGAGTGGCCAGTTGACATTTTTTTCAATTTGCCATATATTTCAATATATTTGCTAGGCTTGTCGTCAGGGCTGTGTATGGTTTGTATGTATTTTTCATCACACTTGTTATTCGCCCGTGTCTGGGCCGTGTCGACTGCAGTTTCCCAAATTTTGTTGGTTGGATTCGGTTCTTCCGCTATTCCTATGCCTATTTGACTGAATGCTATCCTCTCGGGGTTCGACATCTCGTTTTCTTTCCTCCCTCCTTTCCCATTTCTTTGAGTGATTCTCCCTTTCTCGATCATTCTTCTTCCTGGAAGCTTTCATCTCCTTGAGAGAAATGTGCTTTTGGGTTGTTTTCAACAGGATCACCATGGTTTTGGGGGGTTCCAGGTTGAGAGCATCGAAAAAGGGCCTCTTTTCAGCTCGGCGGTGAAAGTAGTGGTAGCCGTGATATCGATGCATCCATCGATCATCGTGTCAGTTCATTAGTGAAACGAGTGATGTATTCCCGTATCATCTATTCAGGCTTTTGCTTGATATGGAAGAGGTAGTGTGGTAATTTCCTCATTCGCTGATTTCAGATGAATCCTGTGATAAAGACGATGACTAGCGCCTGGAATGAGTCTATTGACCTCGGTGGTAAGTTGTTGAACCAGTTCACCACTGTGGAGGTAAGACTAGTCGGAAATGTTCTACACAAGATTGAATCCGTAGTCTCCTTCAACGCCATCATGTGGTGAAAATGTTTCAAATGATCTGTTGGGTTGGTTGTGCCATCATACACTTCAAACTTTTGTGGAGTGAACTTCTTTGGCATGGGAGTTATCATGAGGGCGTCAGAGAATGGTGGTTTGGCTAGTTTGTACAATACATTGGGATCCGTGACTCCGATTCTAAACATGATTTCAGCAAGCGTTCCATCGCTCTATGGATTCTTACCCTAGGGAGGTTCATTGTCACGCCCGGACCCGCCACGGGAATCACAACGTGCCGATGCGTGAACAAACACGTACACAGGCGGATCGTAACCGGCCACAACATCATAATATAACACATTCTTGATACGAGAATCAAACGAAAATAAAACTACGCTAAAGTTTGAAAAAAATAACTATATTTGATTCACCCTGCCAGAGTCATAGCGACAAAACCAATATACAAACATCTAGTATAGCAATACAGTACATCTGAAACACAGAGGAAGCAAAACATATCCGTACAAGGTGGACACAACCAAAAAGCACAAAACGCGCCTACAACGAAAACCAGGGCCTACACGCCACGATCAGCAGGAACTCCAACACTGCCTGCACTCCAATAGAAGCACACCCCTTGCGGGATCAGCAAAACACAAAGCTACCTGGTGCGAGCGAACTAAATACAAATAACGGAATACTATACCATAAAAATTCATGCCAGACAATAACTGATAAATAACAAGTTCTAAAGACTAAATCACATCGTGTCTCTAAAGATAATATTTCTAAGTTCAAGCAACAACACAAACATTTCAGATTTAACAATAACTACCAGTTTACGATATATGCCGATCATTACACGTGATTCAAACATGGTAAATATCAAGCGATGGACATAAAGACAATCTCATAATTATTCCTAGTCTCTGAGGTATAGCAATCAAGTTGAAACCAAAATTCCTGTATAAGTGTCTCATATCGTAGGTATCCGCATACCCTACGAATGTGTCTCACACAGACACATCCCACAACGTGCACCAGTACCACTTCGGGCTTGTTTGTATCCAAATGGGGGTGCCATCTGCTAGGATACAAACTTAAACATCCCTAATAACTGGCCTAACACGACCAACCTAACATAATCAAAATCAAGCGCGCTGGGAGGGAAAGCGAGTAATCTCCAAAGCACGTCCTCTGGGACCCGTCCTATTGCACTCTATAGTGGCAAGTGTGTGTGGGAGCTCACCGCACCTCAGCAAGTTTGCCACATGCAATAGCGTCCACAATGTCAAGTGCGAGTCATCTCAAGCACCATCCAACTCACAATGCGAGCAAGCTCCTAAGCATCGGCACAACAGACATTATAGCGGGGTAAAGACACTTATACTACTATTCACATGTACAAATGACAAGTCTGTACATAATCAATGATAACAAACGTGCAATCATAAACAATTCGGAATTTTTTATAAAACCACGACTATGGCCAGGGTTCCCAACATGACCCAATTTACCACGATAAATTTATTCGAGTCAATTATAATACATGCTCAAGATTCGGAAATTCACGGTAAAACATGACATACTATGCAAACTCGAAAACAAAGCATACAAGTCCCATGTCATTACACCAAAACCTAATCACAACAAAATTCATTCACTATTCGATTTCATTCAAATATATCTTGCTTTCCGAAAATCTAATGTATAATTCATTCACAAATAACTAACACAATCCTCGAAATATCTGAAAACCCCATATTTCGGATTTGGATTCAATTATACACAATTGACGATATAATGTAAAAATTAAATTCAGGATTTCAAAATAATTATTTATCAAAATAAATATTATAATTCCACTCACCTGGGCGGAATGGATTTTCAAAAACCCAATTCCTACCGGTCGAAGCTCCTAACTCGCAAAACACGAACGTGGGACCACAAGAAATTTTAAACAACAATAAAAATTAGGCAAACACCCCGCCGCAACCCAAAGTTTGGCGAAAAGGCTCCGAACCCCTCCCTACTCACGTCTGATCACTTCCAAACCAAAATTGTCGAGAAATTGCTGGAGGAGGCGACGAAAGACTTAGCGTCGTTCACTAGAACGAAAAGAAAAAAAAAGAAAAAAGAGAGAAGAAAGAAAGGGGAGGGGTCGGTTTTCTCTTAAAAGGTGGGTTGCTATGTGCCCCACCACCTCTACTGAGTACACCCTGCCCAAATTTAAAAAAAAACGTAGGTATTACATCATACACACCTTAAAAGAGATCTCGTCCTCGAGATCGGACAAAAGCCACGACAAGAAAACCTAGGCCGAAAAGCTCGGGGTATTTTCTGTCTCATCTGGTCCTCCAGTTCCCAAGTCACGTCACCCGCTCGATGGCTCCACTGAACCTTCACTAACTTGACTGTTCTCCAATGAAGTTGTTTCACATCATCATCAACAATGGCTACTAGCCTTACTGGATACATCAACTCATCCGAAATCTCCACCTCAGCAGGCTCTATAATCTGTGACGGGTCTGCCAAACACTTCCGCAACATGGATACGTGAAACACGTCGTGGATACCTGACATACTCTGTGGCAAAGCCAATCTGTAGGCCACTGGTCCAATCCTCTCAGTAATCTCATATGGCCCTACATACCTCGGTGCAAGCTTTCCTCGACTTCGGAACCTAACAACTCCGCGCATCTTCAGAAAAACCTGTCACCAACATCAACTCTAACTCCTTACGCCTCCTATCAGCGTAACTCTTCTGTCTACTCAGGGCTGTCAACAAAACGCTCTAATCAGCTCAATATTCTCAGTAGTTTCTCTGATCACATCTGGCCCCATCACAACTGACTTTCTAATCTCTGCCCAACAACAGGGGACTTACACGGTCGTCCGTAGAGTGCCTCAAACGGTGCCATGCCAATACTTACGTGGTAGCTGTTGTTGTACGCAAACTCACATAACGGTAGGTGATTTTCCCAACTGCCCCCAAAGTTTAAAATGCATGCTCTAAGCATGTCTTCCACTACCTGATTCACTCGCTTAAATTGGCCATCTATCTGTGGATGATAAGTTGTACTCATGTCCAATCTAGTATCCATAACTGCTGAAAGTCTGCCAGAAGTGGGCTGTGAAAAGCGATCTCTGTCGGATACAATCGAAACAGGTGACCATGAAGGCGAACTATTCTCAAATGAAAATGCTAGACTGTCTGCGTCCTATTCATATAACAGGAATGAAATGTGCACACTTTGTAACCGATCAACAATGAACCCACATCGACTCATTACCTTTCCTCGACCGTGGAAGTCATCGATGAATCCATAGTGATATACTCCCAATTCCACGTCGGGATATCCAATGGATGCAATACCAGCGGTCTTGATGCTCGGATTTCACCTGCTGACAAGCTGCACACCGTGCAAACTCTCCAATGTCTTTCTTCATGCATGACATGAAAGAACGTCTCAAATCTCGATACATTTTGTTCACCGGGATGAATGGTGAAATGAGATCTATGAGCTTCCTGTAAGATATCTCTTCGTAATCCTCATCAGACAGAACACAAGCCCGCCATGAAACGCAACCCTCCATCTGAACCATTGACCAATCGGTAGGGCATCATCTAATGTGTCCACTACAAATCTGCTATCTGCTTGTAATACTGGAAGAGGTCTGTCTCTCCACCACTCTACTGATCACGGGAGGATAAACTGCTAAACCCGCTATCATGATGCATTCTGTACTGAAGTAGGCTGAACTGCAAATGAAATTAATGTCTCAAGTGTTCGATATTCTGAATCATCATTGTTGCATCACTGATGTCGCCTATCAAGGCATCTGCAACACATTGGCCTACAGGCTGATACTGTATTTCGAGTCATAGCTGCTAAGGAATAACCCATCGTTGTTGCCTCATATTCAATTCCTTT